>JBBIGC010034089.1:0-12064 GCA_037576955.1 Lepidarchus adonis
AGATTTAGCAGACTCAGGAGTGGTGGTGCATCATTCCACTGTCCTTCATGGAAGAGTCAGCAGAAGAAAACCTTACCTGTGTCCCCATCATAAAATCCAGCATCAGAAGTATGCAACAGAACAGCAGCCTGATGTGTTTTAGAAACAAGTGCTGTTGACTGATGAAGTTAAAATAGAACTTTTTGGTCACAATCAGCGAAGACCTGTTTGCAGCATTTCATGAAAGGAACACCTTGCCAACCATTAAGCATGGGGGTGGATCAATGAAGCTTTGGGGTTGTGTTGCAACCAGTGGTGGCCTATCTAAAAACATGAAAACACATTCCCTAAAAGTATAATTCAGTACAAAAACACAACATCCCCAAATGATTAGTTGAATTTACATGTACTGTTTACTGCAGCAACGAAATTCGAAAAGCAACGCAAAGCGAAGATAGATGAGTGATGATGTTTTCTCACTTAAATGGCGCTGCTTCATCCAGCCCCTCTTAAACTTGTTATTATTAATTATTAATTAATTAATTATTAATTAATTATTAAAGCTGGAAAAGATGAACATTGCTAGATAGGTAAGCAAATCAATATCTTTTGCCAGTTCAATGTCTGGACAGGTCAGATGACTGAAGAAGTCTGCAATAGAATAGAGGGTGGAGTGAGAAACGGGCAGTTTCTTTTTCTCGCCTGTGCAACTTTGGGAGCTTTTCCTATCCCTTGCATGAGATCACTGACCAGCTTTAGTGTCTTCAGGGAGAGCCACCTGTGACTGGCTTCTGAGGTGCGAAACAATAATGAGAATATTCAAATCTCTTCCTCACATTCTGACTAAAAATTCTCCTGCGCATTCAAAACAAAAGTGAAAGGAAGTGCAAAAGTGTAACCGCTGTTTCTCCTCATGGCTTTTACTCACCTTGCTTTCAGAGGTCTATTATAACTCAGCCCTGTAATTTAGAGCAATTAAAGTTCTAAGAAATATGATACACTGATGATCAATCTACTCATTCCACACATTTTGACAAATTGATGCTGCAGTGACACATATTCTGCGACAATAATTTATTTCAACATGTGTTCTGCGACTGGAAGCATTCTCATTTAATGATCAGCACTTTTCCATGTGGTTAAATACAGAAGAAGTCTTTCCAGTGAGCCAGAGTAGAATTGGTTAGATATCAAAGTGCTGGAGGTGTTGAAAGTATCATCATGGTTAAAATGACTGATATCCTAAACCAGAGTTGGCGCAACTCTACATTGAGAAAGAAACAAGTATCAGCTGATGAGGTTAATTGTGGGGACAGGTCAGTAACATGATCGGGTATAAAGAACGTCTTATAGAGGGGGATTCTCTCAGTAGTAAAAATGGACAAAGCAGCGGCAATCTATACCAAACTGGAACAATTTCTGAAGAATGTTCCTCAACATAAAACTGAGAAGACTTCAAAAATCTTCTCATCTACTGTACATATCAAAACATTTTGAGTATCTGGAGAATTCTCTGGGCACAAGGGACAAGGCACAACTCGTCGTCATAGAAAAATGAGCCCCTTGTCTCTACCCAGAACATTACCATCAAACCCCATTTGCACATTCAACCTGAGCTTTGCTGAGCTCAACTCTGGCATCACGTCAGTTTACAAGAAGCACTTTGGTCCTTAAATGTCATTGCCTTATTCGTCACAAGTGGCACTCTTCTCTTTTTTTCCTCTAACGCTTTCTCACTTTCTTTCCTTTTGTCTTTGTCTTGGTTTACGGAGGTGCACCCACGCTTCTCTGAACGCGGGAGTAAATCGAAATCAGCAATGTATCACACAGAGGTACAATCCTCCAGGGGTGATGGCAGCCATTGGTGTAGTGTGAGTAAATGCTAAAGAGGCCATGTGGCTTACTCCACGCACTTCCTTTTGACGCACGCTTCAAGCAGAAGGCGTCCGGCTGCAGTTATTGAAGGGAAGGAAACAATGTTGCATGCATGACAGACTTTAAACAGGTTGATTGTTGCTGTTCATGAGTGATTGCCCCCCAAATGACTGCAAATGTAATTGTTGTAATGCATTTTGGTTCCTGGTTGTCATTTGCCAAAATGACAGATGCGTTTTCATATTTTGTTTTTAATTGTTTGTTGTTTCATTTTACATTCATGTATTTATCTAGAAATGTTTGCTTTGTGTCTCATTTTGTGATTTCACTTAAGCATCATAGGTGGCTTCCAAAATTGTTGAACCAGTGGCGTTATCCAGTCCGAAGTAATGGTTTCCACTATACTGCCAGTCAAACTCATACAACACCATAAAAGGTTTTAGTTGGTTCAGTTAGTTTGACAAGGACTTTCACTTGCATGGCTGTCCACAACTTTTTTGTGTTAATTCAAAACCTTTTGCATGAAAATCAAGACTGCACTAACCCAGTGAGCTTTAGAGGCTGCAGCCCAGGGCTCTGGCCATTTTATATTACCCCATTCCCCTCTATAGCAACCTCATGGCTTGCACATATACATATAATGTTCCTCAATGTAAAACTGGGAATTTGAATATCTCATAATTTATATAACATCATCAAAGATTCTGAGAAGCTGGAGAATATTCTGTGCACAAGGGACAAGGCTGAACATCAGTACTGGATGCTCAAGAAATCGAGAAATCGCTGTCTTTGAACATAGTTGACCGTACCATTCACAAATGCGCCCATCCAGAAAAGCTCTATTATGCAGTGAAGGAGCCATATGTGAAGATGATCTAGAAATCCTGCTGTCTTGACTGGACTGAAGCTGAAAGGTATAAACCGGTTTTAGAACGACACATGCTGCCATCCAGACTGTGTCTTTTTCAGGGAAGGCCATGTATATTTCAGCAAAACAATGCTAAACCCTTGCACCTATTACAGCAACAACAGAGCTTAACTGGCCTGTCTGCAGTCCAGACCTTTCACCATCTGAAAACTGAAGATAGGATGCTACATGCTGAAGAAGTATTTCTTTTAACATCTGATATGTATTCAATGTTCTGTTGTGAATAAAATATTATTTATGAGATTTACAGATCATTACATTCTGTTTATATTTTTTCATGGGCTGTGTTCCAATAATGTGATCACCACTTAGCTGTAAATACCCTACAATCACAGCAAAGAGGCTGTAGACTTATGATTCACACACAGGAGTTTAGAATAAGGTCACGGTGGAGTATGTTTGCGTGTCAGGTGTTTTCCACAGTGTTTGTGGCTCCCCTTATTGCTGTATTTTCAGAAAATGTAAGTGGTCTTGGCGAAAGGCCGACCTACAGACATAGGGATATTTCAGTGAGTTTTGTCCTGAACCTTTATTACTGATCCACATATTGCCCTCATCAGCATGCCGGGCGTCTTTTTTCTTTCTTCTATTTGATCTCTCTTGTTTCAGAAGATGGTTTCGTATTAAGTCAGTCTCTTGGCATCAGAGTCCCCGGTATTTGCAGGGAAAAAACTTGTCAACCTTTTGCATAGAACTTCAACACCAACACAAGTAATTTGCATGGTTACTACTGCGCTTTCATTGCACAATAGGAAGTGATCTCATCTGTTGGTTACACGCACAGCTGGGGTGGTTATTGGGCAGGAATTTACGTTTCACACATGTTGAAGAGCAATTTAAGTTCAGGTAACTTCAGTAACGCTGTGTTCTTGTTTTCTGTGTAGATGCAGAAGCATTCTGTGCCGAACATCTTGAGATCAGGATGTCTTGCATCCTACTTACTGGAAGTATTGGTTAGCAGCGCTTCAGCAGCGTAGGCTGTAAAATTTCCAGCGTTTATTGAGGGGGGAAGCCCCCTTTGCTTCTTCGTAAGTCCCTTCCCTCTATGTCTGATGGGGTTTTTTTGTCTTTCTTTTTGTCATCACATTAACCATTAACCTGCCTTTTCATATTTCACAGGGACCAGTTTTGTTATAAGAGGAAATCAGATCTATATAGCATGTACAGCAAGTAAACAGTCAGTTCTGGAAGTTGATGTTCTGGAGCATAATTATGAGGGCCTAGACCATCTCCAGAAAAGCAGGTCTTGTGGAGTGTTCCAGGTGTGCAGTAGTTAGTACCTACCAAAAGTGATCCAACTGTATTATGGACATCCAAGGTTGACTGATGCATCTGGGGAGCATCTGGTCCATTTCATGAGGGGAACTACACAGTATTAGAAAGGTGGTGTTATTGTATGGCTGGTTGGTGTAAACTGACTAGATTACATGTTCAATACAACTGATCCAGACTAAGCTTTAAGGTGGGGAATAGTGAGACCAGGATGGTTCTGTGGATTGTTATATTCTATCAGATACCTCTGACATTCAGATATTCTTGTGTTGACAGCCCATCAGATCCCAGAAATATCCATTAGAACCAGAAACTGATTATTTGGCCAAGTATCGTTTTGACAAAAATAATTTTTTTCTGGCCAATGGCATCTCTCTAATACATCCCAACAAGACTATGACCATATTAGATACAGACAATACACATACAGAGGAGTTTATATTGTATATGTCATCTATCTATATATATACAGTAGCAAGAAAAAGTATGTGAACCTTTTGGAATTTCATTGTTTTCTGCATTTGTCATAAAAATCTTCCTCCAAGTCAATTGTACTGGCTCACTCTCTCACTGTGTGTCTTTGTTTTTGGCTTTTTCCTTCACATTGTGATTTCTGTATACAGTACTACTTCCTGCTCTACAGTACTGTACTAATACTGCATCAGAGGGTGGAGGAACAATGAGCTCTGTCTTTGTTCACATTGAGGGGTTGCACAGAGAATGTGGAGAAGATAGGGAGGTGATGGGAGCTACTTGACTGTTCAAGAGGCTGATGGCCTGAGGAAAGAAACTGTCCCTGTGTCTGGCAGTCTTGGTGAACAGGGACCTGTAACGTTTGCCTGAGGGGAGGAGCTGAAAGAGAAAATTGCCAGAGTCTGAGATGACCTTCAAGTCAAGTCAAGTAAATTTTATTTATACAGCGCTTTTTACAAATGACATTGTCACAAAGCAGCTTTACAGAGTTTATAGAATCCGGGTCCGAGCCCCCAATGAGCCAAAGCAACAGTGGCAAGGAAAAATTCCCTAATTATAGGAAGAAACCTTGAGAGGAACCAAGGTTCAAAAGAGGAACCCATCCTCCTCTGGTTGATGCCGGAGAGCGATAAGAAGGCGATAAGAAGAGAAGAAAACTATGAATAAATTAAATCAGGAGTTCAATGTTAAGAGGGATCTGCAGTTCCTTAAGGGACATCAGCTAGCTTTTTGTCCTGGCATGCTCTCTTCAGTGGGAGTGGGGGGTAGTGGGGGGTAGTCACAGATGCAGCAGAGTGAGGCATGAATCTGGAGCTGGAAACTCAGTAGCTCAGAGAGAGAGAGAGAGAGAGAGAGAGAGAGAGAGAGACTGTTACGGATGCTCAGGGTTATGGATTATTTAAAGTAATGAACATTGTGGTCTGAGTGCAGGAGCTCTGGCAAAACTCTCTATGACAGCACAACTAGAGGGGAGAAACCAGGAGGTAGTAAGAGGTATTAAGACAGCCAACCACTCGACCGCCAACAAACCTGAGTGGACACGTCGGATGGGGGGGCGACAGCATCCAAGCGTCCCAGTTTACCAGAAAACTGTACCTGAGAACCCTCTGGGTCTGCCTCTTGTCTAAAACTAACAGAAGGCTTGACTAAATAAATAAGTTTTTAGCCTGGACTTAAATATTGAGATTGTATCGGAGTCCCGCACAATATTTGGAAGATTATTCTATAACTGTGGGGCTTTATAGGAGAAAGCTCTGCCCCCTGCTGTGACCTTAGCAACATGGGGAACCAGCAAGAGACCTGCACCTTGTGATCGAAGTAGGCATGGTGGATATTAAGGGACTAGGAGTTCACTCAGATACTGTGGTGCAAGACCAGTTAGTGCTTTATAGGTTAATAGTAGAATTTTACATTCAGCATGAAATCTAATTGGGAGCCAGTGTAGATTAGATAAGATGGAGGTGATGTGCTCATATTTTCTTGTTCTAGTAAGAACTCTTGCTGCTGCATTTTGGACTAATTGGAGTTTATTTATGAACCTACTAGTACATCCAGAGAGTAATGCATTACAATAATCTAATCTAGAAATAACAAAAGCATGAACAAGTTTTTCTGAGTCATGTAGTGACACCATATTCCTTATTTTAGCAATATTCCTAAGATGAAAGAAGGCAGTCATAGTTATGTTATCTACATGGGCTTCAAATGAAAGACTGGGGTCAATGATCACACCAAGGTCTTTTACTACTGTACAAGATGTTGTTTCTCACCTGGTTTTGAGGAAACATACAACTGTGTGTCGTCTGCGTAGCGATGGAAGTTAACTCCATGCTTTTGGATAACATCTCCCAGAGGTAACATATACAAGGAGAACAGTAATAGACCTAAAATTGAACTCTGTGGAACACCAAACTTTACCTTACTATGAGCAGAGGAATCACCATTTATATCTATGAACTGGTAGCGATTAGTCAGATAAGACCTAAATCAAGAAAGTGCTGTTCCCTTAATTCCAACAACATTTTCTAGCCTTTCTAATAGGATGATGTGATCAATAGTATCGAAAGCTGCACTAAGATCGAGCAACACAAGTAAGGAGACTCATCCCTGATTGGATGCAAGTAGAAGGTCATTTACTACCTTCGCCAGTGCAGTCTCTGTACTATGATGAGGCCTAAACCCTGATTGAAACAGTTCATAGATGTTGTTCTTATGTAAGAAAGAGCATAATTGCTTGGCTACAGCCTTTTTTAGTATCTTAGAAATAAAAGGGAGGTTTGATATCAAACAATAATTCGAGCGCTAGCACAGATCGAGATTTGGTTTTTTAAAGAGAGGTTTCACAACTGCTAGCTTGAAAGATTCTGATACATAACCAATGCTAAGGGAGGAGTTTATTATGCTATTAACTATTATGCTATATAACTATTTTTGTTAGAATTTGTTTTAAAAAGTGCGTAGGTAGTGGATCTCGGATGCATGTACATGAATTTGATGATGAAATTAGTTATATCTGTTTCTTCAAGGGGTGTAAAACAATCTATTTGCTGTTTTAAGATAATGGAACTATCTGAGTTGTTTATTGTTGATTTGAATTTGCAGACTTAATTATTTGTCTAATATTTTTTTATTTTATTATTAAAGAAGTTATAAAGAGTTGGAGGTATGCTTGTTCCTGTAGCAGCATTGTTTCTAGTTAGTTTAGCGATAGTATTAAATAAAAACCTAGGGTTATTTTTGTTAACTTCTATCAGATCAGAAAAATGTCTGAGAAAATAAACAGCAGAGTTTAAAAAAAGGTTGATACTTTTGTCCTTTCTGCTTTTGCAGCCTCAGAAACCAAACACAAAAGTCTATCTGATGTGGTTTGAGGCAAATAGGCAATGTTCTGGGCACACAGTATGGGTGAGGCTTATTTGGTATGTCTCCATTACTTCTTCATGGCATTAGTCCCAGCTCCAGTGCCAGAACTGAGGAGGAAAATGTCTCATTTGCTTTCACTGGGGGTGAGTGAAATCTCAGGTGAAAATTCTCAGGTGCTTGTCGGGCATACTTCGGGCTCCAATGTCACGCGCGGCTGGGTTGCCTTGGTTTTACTTGAAACATTGTGTTGGTCTTGGCTCAGAGCTGGTCTGGACTTCTAATTCAAATTTTAGTTATTATCTCTCCAGCAAGAACTGGAGGAAAAAATTGATAAAAATTGAATAAAACCAAAGAAACCATCAGAATCCAGTTCTTTAATTCGGTTGCATTATATAAGTAAATTACACAAATGAACAGTTAACATTTTAAACAGGTCAGCTAAGGTTGGGCCTGGGGTTAAGCACATGGCGTGATCTTTGCAGCTAGCCACAATTCTGAAAAACGATCAGAGTGAAAATCCATGATTGACTCATGCCAACTGAAAAAAAACTGAAATCATTGCCATTATGAGTGTAGGGTCATGAAGGAACGTGGTGAAAAGTGCAGAAAATGGTCATAAATATTCCTCAGTTTAAGCTGGCATATAAGCTTACTAGTCCAATTAAAGCCAAACTAGGTTTTCTGGGTTTATTGGGAAATTTAAGAGGATAGGTGTTATCGTTTTATAATGACTGTGATTACATGTACTGTAATGGCTTTACTCCTCCATTAAATATATTTTACCTCCATAGACCTTCCTGATGAAGTCGGAACATGTGGCATCTCTATGAAACTGGTGTGAGTTGTAGCTTGTATCATTTGCAGATTTTAAACAGTTTGTAGGAATGTGCCCAAGCCTTAGGAAGTGGTTACCAAGCTGTATGAAGCCTTAGGAAGTGGTTAACGATAGTTTCAGCGAGGATTTTGTGGCAGTTGCATGAGGAAACAGATCTATAAATCTCTTAAACCTGAGGTTTGCATTGTTTGCAGGGTTTGTGCTGCTTGGTACCATGGTCTCACAACTGTAGACTTGAAGAAATCTGTTAACTAGTTGCAGAATTGTTCAAAACCAATGAGTATAAATATAGCTGTTCAATCACCAGCTCCAGCAAGACAATGTAGGATGGCTGAAGTGTCCCAGGGCAAGACAGACACCACCCCTTAGTGTGTAGCTCACTGCTCTTGCTTCTTTACAGGTGTGATGGTTAAATGTGGAGGCTTCGCAGTGTGAGAGGAACACATAATCAGAATACTACTACGCATCAAATGTCTGTAGGCTAATTATAGTATGTGATTTTTGGCCAGGAGCTTTCTGAAGCCGGCAGCATAAAGAGCAACACATCCTGGTCAACCGGTCAACTTCCCGAATCGAGAGGATTGTGCTAGTTCCTAATGGGAGAATGAGGAGTTGTTTTTGTCAGGAGCACGCAATCACCACGAAATGTTTTCAGCAGTAGACTATGGCAAATAAATAAATGAACAAATTTGCGAGAGAACAACCAAACAACTAAATAATAACCAAACAAATAAATGAACAAATGAGTATGTGAACAAACAAGCAAATAAAAAAATAATAAAGCCTTATGATTGGTTGGCCTCCTGTCCATACGGCTCATAGACAGCTGGGATTGGCTTCAGCTTCCCAAGACTCAAAATGGATAAGAAGTTTGGATTGGATGGATAGATGGATGAGTGGGTGGAGTAAAGCCTTTACAGTGCATGTGATTATCACAGTGATGATACATGGCTAAATAAAACCCTGGACTGGAATTGCCCTAAACTTTCAGACAAGGTTGATAGTTTAGCCTTTTAAATCTTAATTCATTTATTAATCTAGCGCTGGAACAGCGGTGATGTGTTCATTTGTTCATTCATTTCAATGCTGAGAGCAATAGAGTTAATTCTTATGAGTCTTAATGAGTTAATGTTGTAGTTTCACTTAGATGTGATCAACCGATGACTTTCCCAGCCTGGGGGATTTCAGATGACTCATCTTGTGTATGCTGTATATAAAGACATACGAAGGGCTGTGTTCCTTACATCTTCTTACCTAGATGGGGCGAGAGAGAGAGAGCGAGTGTGAGAGTGAGAGTGAAACTTTGCCTCGCTGAGAACATGAAATGGAATAACACGGAGCATTACCAAGAGACACCTCAACATGCCAGGAGAACAGAGGACCATGGCAGTGTTCTGGAGGGCCGTCACTGGTAGGAAGGAAGTGGATCTGAGCAGGTAAATGTATAGTTGAATTAGAAACCTTCTATGACCACTTAGTGGTCCAACTAGTGTTGGGTTTAAGTACGTTAAGCTCTGAGAAGCTCTTGAAGTTCATGAAGTCGTGAACATTTGGTTTGCCTAGCAATAAGAACAACTACCCAACGTTCGTGAGAGTTTTTGCTAAAAGGCTTGACTTGAGGTGGATCTCACAGACCTTTCAGCTCCTTAACATCATGACAAATCTGAGATCAGTGATCTTGTCACTCATTAAATGATGAACGCTCCAGGAAGTATTACGTCAAAGGAGAAATGACTCAACGGTACCAGTATTTAAAGGTCATGTTACACGTGGCTCTTTAGCACTCTCTGTAGGAGGAATATGGAGGTGGGGGCGACTTTCCACAGTCTCTTATGGCTCGTGTCCTACCATGACGCCTGAATTGCATAAAAGGCCTGGATGTACTCATGCAACAGCATCACACTTTCATTTAGGGTGATCCCATAGACCAGGTGTGCCCAGAGTCGGTCCTGGAGTGTCGGTGTCCAGCACAGGTTGGTAGTCAAACACACTGGCAATTAACTGATGAGTTTGTCCAGGTGTGCTTGACCAGGAAAATCACCAAACTCTGCTGGACCCCCTCAACGGACATCTGTTGGATGGAATCCAACAGCTGCTGGTGGTGATCTGCCTGGTTCCAAGTTCTAACAATGTTCTCACCATGTTCTCACAATGTCTGTGATGTGTTTTCTCTTTCTTTAGCCTGCAGGTCTTTGGAGGCCCCTGGACACTCCCCTGATGCCCTGTTCAGTTCAGGTTTAATGCTAATCGTGATAGGGGTTGTATTGAGGTGAACACCTATGCTGCTAGCATTATCCCTGCGCTGTTCAGCAAACATCACATAATGGAGACAAAAGCAGATGGAGTTTAGGGCATGAGCACCAACACTTGTGCACAGACCAGTGTTAATGCTGGTCATGACTGGGGTCGTGAGAGCAGCACTCACTCCAGCTTGGTGGCATTCACACAATCAGAAGTCAGCCTCGTTCACAGCCCAGTAACATGTTTCAGTCGGTCAATGCGCATCCAACATATTGTCACAGTCACTGTACGAGTGATTGCCTTATGCTGACACAATTGGACGTTTTGTGCTGTTGCCTTACAGTGAACTGAATACGTAGTTATTATATTCTGTTCACACTGTCTACTCTATGTGCTTTATAGTTCAACCTAATCTAATGTATATATAAAAATTCTACACATCACAATGTTATTATATCAGGTCACCAGTTACATTCTTACTTTACATAGATGACTTGGTTCATTCACAGAGATCCTGGAAGGCTAACCCTGAGAATTTGCATGAGCAAATAATTTGAATTATTTATTTTTTGGTTATCAAAATGATTGTCTTATGACAACACAATTGGAATGTAGTGTGATTGCATTACAGTGATCTGAAGGGTGACTTAAAAACCTTAAAATAGGTTGATCAGGTGAACATATTTTCTGAAAATAAGTTTACACCTCAGATATTTTAGCAGATTTCTCTTTAATATATTTTGTTAACGTTCGCATTTTCAATTTTATAAATAGGTAGGTACTTATTTCACCAAAAAATGACAGAAATAGACATATGACTGTAATGACTGTTATGGTTTGTGGAAAGTAATAAATGGTATAAAAAGATTGTTTTGATTTCATTTTGTGAATTGAAATGCTTTTACTACTACTACTGTCATTAATTTCACCAAGCTTGTTAGCAAGGCAGGTTTATTTCTAGAGCACATGAACATACACAGAGGTCTTTCAATGTGATTTACACATACTAAAAGCTGCAAGATATAACATAGATTAAGAAGATTAAAGTAAGTAAGTAGAGAACACAGTATAGCTGATTTTTGCTTTAGGTTTTTGGTTTAAAACTTAACAAGAATTAAAATTAAAATGCTAAATCAACAAAATTTTTAAAATTGAAATTAGGTTAGCATGTTTCATGAAAGGGTTTGTTCAGCTGCCAAGTAAACATGCATGTTTTCAGAGCAGCTCAGAATGCTGGCGTACATGCTTTGAGGTTGTGGTGGAGCACTGGACTTGATGCTCCATGACCCAGTTAAGAGCAGGAAGGGTAAAGATACTGACCATCAACAAATGTTAACAAAGAAATTTGTAGAATTTCTTAGAAATGGACATTCATTTCCCCCCAGTATCTTATAAAAATTTTAAATTGTGATTTTGTAACAGCTGCAGTCTATGCATTTTTGGAGTAATATGAGGGTGTTTGACATCTGAGGAAATGAAATCCAGCTGGTATTCATTATATATATTCTAGTGTTCACACTGTCTACTCTAGAATTAATTACTTCATGGTAAGGTAAACTATATATGTAAACGTATATATATATATATACGTATATATA
>JBBIGC010034118.1:0-12062 GCA_037576955.1 Lepidarchus adonis
AATTAAGAGCTTATACGTAATTCTGAAACACATTTCTACATTATCGTTAAGAGCATATGAGTAATTCTAAAACAGACAGCAGGTGCTACAGCATAGTTAACATGTCCTATTCATACAAGTGTTTTAGATGCTGAGGTAGTCGCGGAATAGTTCAGTCTTGAGGTGTTTCTTGAAGGTGGAGAGAGTTTCCGCAGTTCTGCTGTGTCTGTGCACTGCTCTATCATGTAGTGATGTCAACCATCTGTCTACATGTAAATTCTTTAGTATATAATTAGCAACACTGAAATGCAAAAATTATTAGGCTTACCTTTCTTCAAATTGGATTCATAAACATCCGTTGCAACCTGTGAGGCTTTTCTGCTGATGTTGAACGTATTCATATTGCATATTAAAACATTCTGCAGCGTAGTTCTTGCATTGCAGCACAATATCGGTAAGTTCAATATTTTATAAATGTAATTGTTTATGCTCAACTACGGTGCAATGTCACTACCGGTATTGAGTATAGCTTTTAATTCAGATCAGTATATTCAGTAACAGGGGCGGCTTATCTTAGATTTTTAAAACATTAATAATAATTTTCTGCAGCTTATAGAATAGGGCAGCCTATAATGTGGAACGGCCTATTGTTGGGAAAATATGATAATTCAGGTGAAATGTAAATTTTTATTCATATACATTATATACATTTTCTACAATAAATAATTTCTCATCAAACAGCTCTAAATGACTTTTACACTTTTAGCCATTGTATTATGCAGATAACAAGTGGGATTGATGCTATGAGGAAACCAATGGGTGTTGAGTGAAGCTGAAGAAAGCAGAATTAGGCTTGAAGATCAGCTTGTTTCTTGTTGGTTTCTAAACTTTCTTTTTTTCTAATTTGCTTGCATGTTTGCCAGTGTTTGTTCCAATACCATTAGGTAAGATTTAAAGAATGAAAAATAAAAAGGTCAGCAGATCCTTGTAGAACCCAGTTTTGTGACGTTATCACTGCAGAACTATGAGCCTGGTATGAATCATTTTGAAAGTGTGGAAGCCACAATCAGCCATAACCGAGCCAGTTATATTTGCATACCTTTTTAAGCATTGGCAAGATGCCTGATGCCAATGTGCCTCCATGCAGCCACAAGGGTTTTCAAGCAAAAGTGAACCTTTTGGATTTATATCTCCATAAAGGTGTGCTTGAAGTCAAGGACCTTTCACAAAATCCATGATCAAAGTTGGCAAACAACACTATCACATCTGCCAGGTCTTGTCAGCTGTACTTCGGGAATGCTGATCGCATATATAAGATGAAAGGGAATATGCCTACTGATGGCGAGATCATTTTTGTTGCCCTGGGCAAGGTGTAAAAAGTGCAATTCCCTTTTTTGTGTTAATTACTTTATAACGGCACCTTAGCAACACCCAGAGAATTGTCTGATTCATCAAGCGTTGCTTTGAATATTAATTTAATATTAAACTTATTATATATCATATTAATTTTATAAACCTAGGTAGCCATTATAAACATATTTATACTTTTCCACTGGTCAATGCATTTTGTTTATTTTCTTCATATAGCCCTTTACATCTTTACAATTAATCTGTAAACCTTTTTTTACCTGCCTTATCTGTTTTTCAATTCTATGTTTCATTTGATTACAATTGATGGGTATGCTTACTTTAAGTCTCGGACAACATGGCTGGTTACCTGGCATAAGCTATAAATTCTCTTGGTGGTTACAATGGTTCTTGAAAGATAGTGAATCCCTTAGAATTTTATACAGGTCTACATAAATGTGATGTAAAAAAAAAAAAAAAAAGGTTAAAGTAGAGCTAAAATAGCTTTAAATATCGATATTGGCATCAGCGTATCGATTATTGTATTGCATGAGCAAGGAAAACGATATATTGCCATAACGATATTTTGTCATATCCCTGGTGTACACATTGTCAAAGTTGCAATTTTAACCCTCACTCCCACCTTAATATTGTACATATACTAAAACAACCTGTTCATTCTTTAGTGTTGTAATGTATGTGAACTTATTTACACTTACAAATAATTTTTTTCTGAGGGTGCAAACCACTGTATGTCAGTCAGAGGTACAGTATGGACTCTGAGGGATAAAAAGCAGCTGACAAAGGTCCTGTAAAAATGAATTATGGTTGTTTTGGGTGTACAGACTGTCAAAAGTGAATTTCAGAGACATGATATAAAGCAAGAACTGCATAGGCTCTTTAAAATGAGCTATGGAGTGAACAGGACTGGCAAGCGGGATTCTATCATTGACAACTCATGTATCTGAACAACTGTCTCCTCATATTAAGAAACACATTGGCAAAGATAAAAGATCCTGAATTCCTGCAGATGAAGCCAAACCTCTGTGGGCTTCAGTACGCAAGAAGCTTTCAACTGCAACAGACGCTTCCTGCGTGCAACATTTCTTGATTGATCAGTCCAGGCTGAATGTGCAGAACACTGCAGGAATGCTTGAAATACAAGTTTTTACAATAGAACAAAAGCTGACTCCAACAGTCGGAGACAGCGCTTACTACTTTCGTGAAAGTACTCAGTTCTGACAGAGACAGAAGTGGGAAAGGCACAAACGAATGTGAAGACATTAGAAAAGAAGCTGCCAATACTCCAAGGCATGTGAACGCACTAAGATTACCCACTACGCTGTCTAATCCTCGATCCACACTAGAAATGGCCAAAATAGATACACAGGAAGTTATGAAAAAAGTACAGGAGTTACAAAAAAAGTCAGAATCCAATGAATCAAAGCACTTAAACTTCGGGAATCTTTTAAGAATGCTTGAAATATCGAGGCACCCAACGTCGCTTACTAAAACTCTACTTTCCAAGGTACAGCCAACCACGACCTCAAACACCGTGAGAGAGCGACAGCTTTGGCTTCTACAAAGCCAAAAAGATTCCTTTGCAGTTCATCAGTGAATATACTGCAGCAAATATCTTCTTTGTTTGTAAAGCCAGACTCACTGATTTGTAGAGAGCATGTTGGTAAATGCATTGTTTCGTGGTAAATTACGGCCTTCATTAAATCAATGAGGTATGATGGATATGTATCCAACCCAGAGCTGTTATAAATTTCCAGAAACAAAACTAAACTAGAAGTGACTGTATTGGGCCAAATCATTCTTAACAATCTTACAATGAAAAGAGTTCGCCCAAGGTTTCCATGCGATTCTCACAGGATCAACTTTAGAAATGTACACTAAGAGCATAGTTAGTGTAGTGTGGCGGATAACACACTGTCCTTTGTGTAGAAGTCTGAGTTCTTTACAAACACCCTGTATCACCAACCAGAGTCCAAGGACAAGACTCCTAAAGCCCCATTCACCTACATTTGTTGCATTATCAAATGGAGGCATAGCTCTGGATGAGATATTTATTGCACATTTAAGTACATGTCAGTGTACAGTTGTGGCCAAAGGTTCAGTTGTTGCTGTAATGTAATTGGAGTATAATTACAAAAAATGTCAAGCTTCAAAGGCTTTTACTGACAATTATATCAAGTTTATGCAAAGAATCAATATTTAAAGTGTTGACCCTTCTTTTTCAAGATTTTAGCAATTCACCTTGGTATTCTGTCAATCAATGTCTGGGCCTAATCCTGACTGATGGCAACACCTTCTTTCATGCTCAGAGATTGTCAGAATTTGTGGGTTTTTGTTTGTCTACCCACCTTTTGAGGATTGACCACAAGTTCTCAATTGGATTAAGGTCTATGGAGTTTCCTGACCATGGATGCCAAATTTTTATGTTTTGTTCCCCAGGCCACTTAGTTATCACTTTAGCCTTATGGCTATCATTATGCTGGAAAATGCATTGTTCTCCAGCAAGCTGTTCTTGGATGGTTGGAAGAAGTTGCTGTTCAAGGATGTTTTGCTACCATTTATTCTTGGAAAAATTGTGAGTGAGCCCACTCCCTTGGATGAGAAGCAGCCCCACACATGAATGGTCTCAGGATCCTTTCGGTTGGTATGAGACAGGACCGATAGTAGTGTTCACCTTTTCTTCTCTGGAAAATCATTTTTTAGATGGCCCAAACAATCTGAGAAAATTACTTTACCCCAGTCATCAGTAGACCAAGCCCTGTTTCAACTTGTCCCTGATGTTTTTGTTGGAGAGAAGTTACTTCATTGCTACCCTTCTTGACACCAAGCCATCCTCCAAAAGTCTTTGCATAACTATGAATGCAGCTGAATCATCTTTAGGAGGTAGTCCTGGTGCTTGCTGGACATTTTTGGGAACCATGAAGCCTTTTTCACCACAATCAAACCGCAGCAACATCCTTGCATGTGAAGCCTTTTTTGTGACGCAGTGATGACTTCATGTATTTCCTTGCCGGTAACCATGGTTAACAGAGGAAGAACAATGATTTCAAGCTTCACCCACCTTTCAAAGCATCCAGTCTGCTATTCTAATTCAATCAGCATGACAGAATAATTTCCAGCCTTGTGCTTGTTAACACTTTCACTTGTGTTAATGAGAAGATTACTGAAATTATCTCAGCAGGTTATTTTGTGTCAGGGCTGAAATGCAGTGGAAATGGGATTAAGTTCATTTTCATGGCAAATAAGGGTTTTGTAAATCATCTGATCACTCTTCATAACATTCTGGAGTATATTCAAGTAGCCATCATAAAACCGGAAGCAGCAAACTTTGTGAAAAAAACAAATATATGTGTCTTTCCCAAAATTTTGGCCATGACAGTACAGAGGGATATTAGCTCTGGAATGCTGCAATCTTTGGTGTGAGTGCTAGAAATTATCACTCCAATGCCAATATCCATGACATCTCATGACATTGGCAGGGTTTTGTTATGGTGTATAACTTAGCTAGTGGTAACTTAGTACAATGACAATTGTTGCTATAGCAGTACAGATAGAAGAACAGATGTGGGCCACAAAGCATTGTTGTATGTCCCTCTGAGTATGAATATCTTATATTCTTATCTGCTAAATGTTGTAAATGTAAAATTATTGCAAACACCACAGTTTGTTTTATTTTGTATCAAATTATTATTTTGATGCAATTATGATATAACATTGAATAAGCAAAAAGGTTGCATTTGTGTAATTTAAATGCAGTATCAGTAGCTCACAGGCTATTAAAAACACAAACTGAAATTAAAATTCTAATGTCCTTATAAACATTAGTGGAGAAATCATACATCTCAGTTTTCTTGAATTCATCAACTTCTCATCAGTTTTTGTCTAAACAAACCATGTCTTAAAGAAAATCATGAATCATGAAAAATGTTGATGGCCTTGTTTAATAATTTTTTTATTTTATCGGTGTCAGTTGCTTGTATTGTTTTTTTTAAGCATATTATACTTCATTTTGGGGGAAAATACACCACAGAAAAGTATGTAGCATGTACTTTGTGTTAAGGCTAGATTCATTAGATGACATGTAAGTAGACAATTGTCAGGGGTGTACCTGGTCTGTATTTACTCCTGAACCTACCCTGAATCGTTACAACAATAAGTTTGCCATTCCATATTTTCTGTTTCTCCACTTTTGTGTGTACAACCCAATACCCACCCCCACCCCACAAAAAATATATTTTCTAAAATGCAATAGATTAATTTTAAAAAATTATATTTTAGTTCATGATAACCTTTATTTAACTGCCAAAAGTTAAAAGCAAAGATTTCCAATAGCTTTTCTGACCAACTTAATTGTATTGCATAGATATACTGTACACACATTTAGAAAGATTATGAGGAAGTGGATGCAAATATGGACAAGTTATTTTAATGGGATGGTTCCAAAGTTCAGGTCCACAACAGAATAACCAAGGGTAATCCAAATGTGATAGTGAAAAACAAAACCAAGAGAACAAAGACAAACTTAACGCTCAGAAAGACTTTGCAAAATCTCCCTGCTACAGCTCCCCTTGTGAAGCCCTGTTAATGAACCCCTGATCTGAGCCACCTGTTGGATGTTCATGTCTGGAGACCCAAGTTAATACTCAGGCGATGCAGACCAGCCTGCCCTAGTGCTCCTG
The DNA here is from genome assembly GCA_037576955.1 of Lepidarchus adonis. Taxonomy (NCBI): domain Eukaryota; kingdom Metazoa; phylum Chordata; class Actinopteri; order Characiformes; family Lepidarchidae; genus Lepidarchus; species Lepidarchus adonis. Next base: position 6,027 of record JBBIGC010034118.1, read on the forward strand.
ACAATATCTGCAACACACTTAATTAAAGTTAGGTCAGAGGCATGTTATCCATTTTACAACCTTTTAATAACACTTTTTAAAGTGTAGTAACTCACACATGCTGTGAGGAATGATGCAACCCCATGCTACCACTGATGTGGGTTTTTGCACTCTTTGCTGGCAACAACTGTATGATTGCTTTTATCTTAGGCATGGAGAACATGACTCATATTTTTCAGAAAATAAAGCTGAAATATGGGCTCATCTGACCACACCACACAGTTCTACTCTTTTGGTCCATCTGAGAAGGGCTAAGACCCAGAAAAATGATTACTTATTTGGTTCAGATGGTGTTAAGCGTTTGTGGCGGCAACCAGGTGAGGAGAACAAAGACAAGTGTGTCTTGTCTACAGTCAAGCATGGTGGTGGGAGTGTCATGGTTTGGGGCTGCATGAGTGCTGCTGGCACTGGGGAGCTACAGTTCATTGAGGGAACCATGAATACCAACATGTACTGTGACATACTGAAGCAGAACATAATCCCGTCCTTTCGTAAACTGGGCCACAGGGCAGTATTCCAACCTGATAATAACCCAAAACTCACTTCCAAGACTGGCCTAGCATGTTTCCAGACCTAAACCCTATTGAGCATCTCTGGGGCATCCTCAAATGGAACGTGGAGCAGTGCAAGGTAACATCCACCAGTAACGTGATGACATCTTGGACAAGAGGCAATGGCAACCTATGAAGCTCTAGTGAACTCCATGCCCAAGAGTGTTAGGGCAGTGCTGGAAAATAATGGTGTCTACACAATAAATAGACAGTTTAGACACAATTTGAATATTTTTGCTTTGGGGTGTAAAGGGGTCCTCGACTTAAGACGGGTTCTGTTCCTTGACATGTGCCATAAGTTGAATTTTGACGTAAGTTGAAATCCCTTACATACGCGTCTACTGTGTTTTACACTGGGGCCAGTCCACCAGAGGGAGACATTAATCATCCTGAGGCTCTGTATTGCATTTCTTTTAGAATGTTATTAAAGTTACTTTCACTTTCATTTTCACACCAATAAAAAAAATTATCATTGAGGACCTCCTGTATTCACCTTTGTTGCCACTGTTTAGACATTAATGGCTGTGTTGAGTTATTTTGAAGGGACAGCACACTTACACTGTTATACAAGCTGTACGCTGACTACATTGTATCAAAGTGTCATATTTTAAGTGTTGTCTGATAAAAATAGAATAAAATATTAACAAAAATGGCCAATCAGGTTTAGGAACACTGAAGAGAAATTTATGTCTTGGACACAGAATTTGATGTTGTAGCTGTTTTTGAATATTTCACTCTTTCATTCTTCGTCATTTTTCCAAATGGGAAGATTATTCATTGTGTTAGTAATTCATAATAAGTTTAGTTAAGTAGGAATAAAAATACCTTTAAGGTCTAAAAGCAATTATCCTCAAAAGTCAACATTAATTTCAATATGTTTATAGGAAATAATTATTTATAATTATTTAATTTTTACTACATTTTATTTAACAGTTCCAGAATGCTGCAGAAAGTTAGCTAGTACCGAATGGGTCATCCCAATGAGTTTTTGGTCCAATATTTTGTGATAATAACTTTAGAAAATTAATTTCCAACCACTGGCAATGGCTTTTGTCCTTTAATAATATTTTACAAGTTGTCCAGTCACTTATCACAACCCATTGTAAGCAATTTGGTGAGAACTTGTACAATTAAAAAATCATACAGACAATATTACCATCAGTTTCAATATTTATGTGTAGTACCAGATCTTGATCTTGAGTGAGTATTTCAGAAAAAAAAAAAAACTAAGGGAAAAGGTAAAGGCATCTCGGTGTGACAAAGCTCCAAATAAGTGTTGCATTCCTTCAAAGCAACTTATGCACATTTATAATAAAGGTGTTTAAATGCAACTAACACTGGAAGATGCTAGTCCTGTGTAAAGATCTTAGCCACAATCATTTGAGTAGACTCGATAGCGTCTCATTACATGTTCTCAGCTTCGTCCTTTACTTGCTTGAGGCTTTTTTTCTTAGTGGAACTGGAAATAAATTTAAACTACACATTGTGTGTAGTTTAATCAGTTGGACAAGCAGCACAAGAGTCATTATCAAAAAATAAATCCCCTTGAGGTTGGAATTGGAGACTTCTGTGTGTTGTCCAGCTTATTTACACACTTATTTTACACGTAATAACACTGTGGTTTAGTTAATCAGATTATAGAACTGACTCAATATGTTGTGCAGATTTCTTGGTTCATTTTGATGGTTTCTTGCATCAGATCTTAGTGAAAAATGGTCTCTAGTACTGTTCTGTTTTTGGGGGGATTCAGGAAGGCCATTTAGGAGCACAGAAGGCACCTCCTAGAAATCATGTCACACCCTGTACACCCATGGCAGACGTGGTCAGATGCTCCTACCGTATCTCCAAGTAAAGAAACAGAAGATCCACCAGAATACCAACAGTGGTAGAAACTAGTGTTAAATTGTGCGTTCGGGAAAACAAGCAGAATGGAGTGAGACTGACGCATTCTTGAATTCCATAGAAGTACAATACACTTTATACTATTTGCTGAAAAAAAGTGTTGGCATCTTTAAACTGAACACATCTTACTTCTATTGAAATTTAAACGTTGTTTACCAGTGCAGTGCAATACACTCGAACTGTTATGAAACATTCTACCTAGAGCAAGTTCTGCCACTAGGGGTGGTCTTACACCATATTACAATGCAGTTATACTTTATAATAAGATTTAAAGGCTTTAAAGTAAATATTTAATGGCCATCCATTAGGTCATAAATGCCCTATATCATTTGGTTATAAACACTTTACAATCATTAATAAGTGAAGATAAATGTAGACATGGTGACCTTTTTGTTTATGTAATTACTTATGCTTTTTATGGGATTCATAAACTACTAAGTAACTATTATTAAACTTTTTTATTAAGGTTAGCTTATTATTATTATTATTATTATTATTATTATTATTTAAATGTATTAATTTAAATGTACATTTCTACCAAACCGTGCAGGACACCGGCCCGTCAGGACACCCCTGCTTTTGTATAAGCATTTGATTTGAATGTAAAATTAGAATCAGGTGTCAGGTGAAATGAATGGTATCATCTTATTTAAAGAACATGGAATTATTAAAGTCTGATCTCAGCAACACATGTTTGTGGAAATGCATCTTGGCTCAAACAAAAGAGATTTCCTCAGAAAAAAGATGTCGATGCTCATCAAGCTGGAAAAGACTGAAGATCCAGATCACTGGTTCCCTGCTCAGGAGTGGTTAACCAAAAAAGATAACTTACATACATATATTTATGATATTGGATCTTTTTTTAAAATACATGACCAAATGTAATGTGTGTCTTAATTGTTTAACTGCATTCTCTTTAACATTTGATGCATAAATAGTCATATTTTGCAGAAATATAGAAAAACATTGTATGTCCTATTCCCCTGGAAGAGTAAATAGTGGGACATTTAAAAAATAATTTATGCTTTACAATTAGAAAGATCATTTTAAATATTTAAATATATTCTCTAGATGATTTTTTTTTTTACATACAGTCTGGAGTTTTCATTCATTTAAAACTGGAAATAAAATATTTAATTTTCAGTTATTACATTTTTTTGATGCATGGTCACAGGTAAAATATATTCCATGGCTATTCCTTTGTTCATAGGGCAGAAAGAAGGAAAACACCCTAGAGAGGACCCTTGGGCAATATCATATTTCTAGTCCATGTCTTCGGAAGTTTGGAGAAAACTGGTGTAAACCCATCCAGACATAGAGAAAATGTGCTGCTCATTAGAAGCCTCTGAGTTTGACTGTAAAATCTTTCACTCAGGCTGTTTGACAAAATGGTAAATTCAAAATAGATGGATTTTCACTAGTGACTTGCTTATCCATATTTTATGCAACAGCTTTGAAGGAGGCCTATGGTAGAAGACGCTGGCAGTAAGGCACTGCCATCCACTGTACTATCCATACATCTAGAGAGATTCAATAACCCCCCAATCTACAGCACACATGAGTTCTTTTGGTGAAAGCACACAATTGCTCAATGGTTTGCTCTGCAACAGTTAGAGAGGTGGTTTCTCTGCCATCCATATTCACCGTGCTTGGCATCTCCGAAAAGGAGCCCTTTGATATGCTCAGGCGCATATAGGGCAGCGCTCCAGCTGGCGTCCAGGGGCGGCAAAGACAAATGCACCAGCACCTGGGCAGCAGGCCCAATGCATCTCTTCCAGCCTAAAGAGGAAGAAAAAGGGAATTGGGCGGAGGCGGGGGTGGAAGAGTGGAGAGATGGAGAGGAAAAATGGGGGAAAGGAATGCATGAGGGATGAAACTGAGCGAGCTACTGTGAGAGTGAAATGGATGGTGTGGAGAGAGAGAGGGCACTGGTGTAAGGAGAAGAAAACTGCAGGGTGTTGGAGTGAGTGAATAAAGAAAGGCATAATGTGAAAAGATGAAAGACAGGGAGATGTGAATAAGGTGGGAAAACTGAATTTCTTAAAGGGCCTGTATCTTGTAGAAACAAAATGTTCTTATTTCCTCACACAATTACAGGAATTTGCTGCAGTGTGTAGAACCCAAGAACATTTACTCTAACTAACTAATGGAAACTATAAACAGTCAAAGTTCGAAAAATGTAAAAAAAAAAGGTAATTTACAAAAATACACTTTATTTTTGTTTAGCCCCACACACGTTTCCACTAAATTTCCAACTGCTTTTGGAATGAATGACAATACATGGCAGCCAATCAGATGAGAAACATTTGCATATTTCTGACAACCAGTAACCATGACAGCCTGTTAAATCCTAAGTAACAAATGTTTGAAAATGGTCATATCATACGTCTGTGATACAGTAGTTGAAAGTAGATTTCAAGAAACAAAAAAACTCAAGGGAAACATATCATCTTAAAAGAAATCATCACTAAATGACCTGTTCACCACACCAATAAAACACGAGTGATAATCACAGATCATCACAGCCATGATACTAGTCATGATAATGCACGGCCTCAAGTGTTCTAGTCCTTTTAAACAACATTTCTCCAAAATAGTAAAGTAAAAGAAACCCTACACACCAAAAGTATCAAAATATTCCTTTCACCAAAAAAGTAAAGTAAGACAAGTGTATTTCTATAGCAATGATCATAAACAGGTCATTCAATGTGCGTTACAAATATATCATAAAAAAACGTGAGACTAAAAGTTATACTAAATAAAACATTAAAAAGTAGAGCATGTACAGATAATAAATAAGTTATACAATTAGAAATAAAGTTACAATAAGAAAAGATGTTAAAACAATTGTCTACACTGTCAGGCCATATTCATTTTTCATTTTTGTTGACAAGCAGTCAACGTCCCTTTCTGTAACGTGGTCGTCACAGCCGTGTTCAGGTTATATTCTCACTAACCTTTTGTTGGCATCCATTCAGGTTCATGGTCAGGTTTGTGCTTAGAGCCCATTATGTTCCCCTCGTTCCCAGTCTTTTGTGCCTTTGTCCAGTCAGTCTATTCAACCGCTCGTCCTGTTTATTGATATGTATTCTGCTCATTTCTGGAGAACTCCAGATTGTTGGATTGTCTGGCATCACTGCTACCCACTCAAAAGTTTACTTAAGGAGAATGACAGGTTCGCAGACGTGCTGACACTGTCTTCTTCACAGTTTGGCCATTTATTTTGTGTTTTGTAAATGACTTACAATTAGTTGCAATGTGTCCACTTTAGTTCATTCAGACATTGAAGGAAGCGTAGATATAGCTGGTATTCTTTAACCTTGTACAGCAAACACAACTTATTAAAATGATTCTTTCAGCAAAGTCTCGACCCATGCAATCTAGCGAATTACAGACCAATCTCCAATCTGCCTTTTTTATCCAAGATTCTAGAAAAAGTCGTTTCTCAACAATTATGCTCCTACCTACACAAAAATCACATTTACGAAAAATTCCAATCTGGATTTCGGCCATATCACAGTACTGAAACGGCTCTAGTAAAAAT
>JBBIGC010034163.1:0-10000 GCA_037576955.1 Lepidarchus adonis
GAGAGAGAGAGAGAGAGAGAGAGAGAGAGAGAGAGAGAGAGAGAAAGAGAGAGAGAGAGAAAGAGAGAAAGAGAGAAGGGGAGAGAGAGAGAGAGCGAGAAAGAGAAACAACCGAAAAACCACTACCAACTAACCGGACCTGACCAGCCCGGGTGCAGATCTGCACGAGTTGGTATCGACTGTGCCCACAAACTTCACCACCGTGACAAGACCGACTCACAGACAACACCAACAAGGCGGAAAGCAGGTACACAAACCCTGAAGGGAAGTTTTAATACAGTATCACAGAAAAATAAACAGCCCAAAACATAAGGAGAAGGAGAGGATGCGCTCTTCAAAGGAGGGGGAAACTCAGGGTAGGCCTCACGAGAACACCAGGGTGTCTCAGACTATGCATCCGTTTCTCCTTTGTCTATGAATAAACCACAAAACACAAGAGGGTTAGCCAATAGAATAGATAGCAGGAAAACTAAGGAAGAGAAGATTTAAAGAACACACAGCTGAGAAAACAGGACGAGCCCAGACTGCTGGCAACCATGCGAGCACTCTTGCCACTACAGCGGGGCGATGCCACATGTATGCCCGGGGCCGTGTGACAGGGATATATTGCGATCTGTTGCTTGAACCTTTGACTGTGTTTGTCATTTATCTTTGCAAACCCTGCTCATGTGGAAGTGATAAAATAAAAGGAAGAGTATGAGGTGTGTCTGTGAACGGTTGTTAGTCTGTGATGGGTTAGCCTCCTGTCCATGGTGAACCTTACCTTGAGCCCATAGTCAGCTGGGATCTGCTCCAGCTTCCCAATCACCCAAAATTAATAAACAATTTGAAAAATGAATGAATGAATGACTAAATTAATGAATGTATGAATGAATGAAAGAAAAACTGATGATTCAGTCTTTTGCCCCAGGATATTTCCAAGCATTTGATTTTGATTCTATATCCATCACACACTAGTCTTCAGAAGTAGTGTGCGATGGATATAGAATTTAATTATTTTGATATTATTTAAAAATATACAAAAAAAAGTTTTATTTACATATTTACATATTATAAGTTGACAGATTTTTAAAAAAACAGCATAAAAAAAACACAGAACTATTAAATTTAACTAATTTTAGACTGGAATTATTAGTTTTGGTAAAATCTTGATCCTTTTTGGTAAGATCAAAGCTCCATAATGCATCAATGTATTTTTACCTCTCCAATATATGGGAGAAATAAATGGACTATAGTGTAATGCAATGGGGAAGTACACATGAGAAGGGGTAGAGAGCACATACACAGACCCATGGTTCACTTATCTGATCTATAGCCATCACGCACTACCTAAACACTAGGAACTGCTGCCTGTTCTAGTACCATGGGCAACCTCCCTGTACTTTTTCTCTAAGCTATAGGCTCTAGCTGCCACCTCTATAAACTGAGACTGTTTCCTTTTCATTTGGTTGTTATTGGAGGCCCCAGGAGTTCCTCCCAAGATTTCTTCCTCCAGGTTTTCCTGTCACTCATTAGGGGCTCCGATCTGGATTCTGTAAAGCTGCTTTGTAAAAATGTCAACTGTAAAAGTGCTATAGAAAGAAAACTAGACTTGACTTGTAAGTACTGCATTCTGTTTGTAAAGTTTCCACTTTCCCAAACTTGGAAATGCACACTGCTGATGGTGGCCTGCTTGTAGTTTGATTTGTGTACTACACTGCTGTCCTCCTTATCACACCATAGACACACAGTCTCCTCAATTTAATAGCCTTCTTTTTTAATACTACTGAATGCACATTCAAAATAAAAAAATGCATGTAGAATTTGGTAGACAGGCAACTTTCTGGTGAATAAAAAGACTTGTCATATATTTCTTTATCTTCCTGCTTTGCAAATACCCTGTCAAGAGCTCTTTGCTGACCCTGAACTGCCAATCAAACTGAGCAGCATAAAATAAACAAGGCAGACTGCTTTGATAAATACGTTTCGTCAGCAGGGTTTCCCAGCATGCCATTTTTTTCTGACTCTGGAATATGGAACATCAAGGTGTACATACTCCACTTTGTAAACTTGTTTGCTTTGGGCTTGCACATTTCCTTTTTCCTTCACAGAGAAAGGGAATCAGTGACACAAGGAATTAACATGGGTAGGTTGGAGGGCTGTAGTGTATTTGTTTTTTGGACTATTTGTTTTTCAGTTTGTCAGTTTGCCACCCGGAGAAGGCAGCATTCAACCCAGTGAGCCTCCTTTGTCCTGAAATGTCAGCACGTCCTATTGAAGCTAGGAATAGAACAGATAGTAGTGGTGAGAACTTAACAGAATGGGTAACAGAATGGTCGAAAATATGTACAAATAAAGAGATGTGGGACATATGTTTACTAGCAAAAATAACCCTATAGCACAGTCACTGGGGATGTGCAAACTACAAGAACTTGTCACAGGGTTTCTGCAGGTTTTAACAAGTTAAATGTTAGAACTTTTAAGAGCATTATGAATGAAATGTCAGACTAATTTCAGGTGTTTTTGGACATGGATCCATTCAAGGAGGATATTACCCCAATAGTGCATCGACGGCTCATCTAAGAGGTCACAAAATACCCCACAACAACATCCAAAGAACTTCAGGCCTCACTTGCCTCAGTTAAGATCAGTATTCATGACTCCACCGTAAGAAAGAGACTGGTCAAAATGGCCTGTATGGCAGAGTGCCAAAATGAAAACCACTGCTGAACAAAAAGATGATTAAGGCTCATTTCAATTTTGCCAGAAAACATCTTGATGATCCCCAAGACTTTTGGAAAAATACTCTGTGGACTGATGGGACAAAAGTATTTGCAAAGTGTGTGTCCCATTATACTTTACTGCATTACACTGCAATTCAGAATTTTTAAATTCAAGGTCCATACAGGATCCGTATCCAAGCTACTAATGAGCAAGTCAAGGTGACGGAAGCAAGGAAAAACTCTGAGGAAGAAGCCTTGGGAGGAACCAAAGCTCAGTAGGGGAACTACTGAACACTCTGACAAACTTCACTATAGCAGTGAACCATACCATACTATACCAACAGTAAAATATGGTGGTGGTAGTGTGATGGTCTGGGGCTATTTTGCTGCTTCAGGATCTGGAAAACCTGCTATTATAAATGGAATAATGAATTCTGCTTTCTCCTAAAAACTCCTGAAGGAGAATGTCCGGCCATCTGTTTGTGTCCTGAAATCCAAATGATCCAAAACACACCAGCAAGTCCACCTCTAACTGGCTGAAGAAAAACAAAATGAAGACTTCGGCCTAGTAAAAGTCCTCATCTGAATCCTATTGAGATGCTTTGGCATGACCTTAAAAAGTGCTTTATGCTCCACCTTCAATGTGGCTGAACTACAACAATTCTGCAAAGATTAATGGGCCAAATTTCTTCCACAGTGCTGTTAAAGACTCATTGCAAGTTATCGCAAGTGCTTGATTGCAGGTGTTGCTGCTAAGTTGGCCCAACCAGTTATTAGGTTTAGGGGGCAATCACTTTGTCACACAGGGCCATGTAGGTTTGTATTTTTTTTATCCCTTAATAATAAAATATTTTACTTAAAAAACACTTTTTATTTTTACTTGTGTGGTATTTGACTATTTTTTTAATTAGTTTGATGATATGAAATTTAAGTGTGACAAACATGGAAAAAAAGAAATCAGAAACACAAACACATATATATTGTGACAGTTTATGGCTTGAAATCGTCGGGGGAGTTTGAAGCTCGAATCGGGATGAAGCCCTTTGCTTTATTTAAGCTCTGAAAAAAGCTCTTGAAAGCAACGTGCGCCCCCAACTGGCGTAGCACACACAAAGCATTTGTCAAGCCCAGAACTCTCTCTACTCGGCGAACCCACTGAATAGCTATCAAGCCATATAGTCCAGTCAGTGACTGTGGGCTCACCCATCACCCCAAAACTAAACACAATTAACCGAAATGAATATTCCTTATCTTAACAATATTTCTGAGATGAAATTAGGCAGTTCTAGTAATATTATATACACAGGTTTCAAATGAAAGACTAGGGTCAATGATTACACCAAGGTCTTTCACTGCTGTACAAGCGGAGACAAAAAGGCCTCCAGAGTAACTGTGTAGTCAGACAGCTTGCTCAGAGCTGCTGGTGGCCCTATTATGAGTACTTCTGTCTTGTCAGAATTTAACAGTAGGAAGTTTTGAAGCATCCGATGTTTTATGTCTTTCACGTATTACTCAATTTTATTAAGCTGTTGTTTATCATCTGGTATCTCTGTTTTAACCTGCTGATGACTCTGTGACACTTTAAGCTCAATGGTCACTTCCGTCCTAGAAAATCCTGTTTAAGGCCTCACAATGGCGAGATACTGTTGATCTATTGTTAGGTGTTGTCTTGGTCTCATGAATGTTTAAATACTAATTCTGATTAAACTAGGAAATGTATTGATCTATTCATGGATCAAAAACCTGTTGTGAATTTTGCTGTTTGGCTGTTTACAGAACAGTAACTTTGAAACTCTGAAACATTGAACAGTTGGACACGTGCATTCAAAAGTTTAGGGAAGGTCACATTAAGTTCGCCTGTGGAGATTTTAGGTATTTTTGGTTCATCCTGAAATTTCCCCAGTAAGCTGAATAACTTTTTGAAAGTAGTGTGTGTGTGTATTTAAAACATCTTATCTATTAAAGCATCTTTTGCTTTTTATCTATTATACTTTATACTTTGCTGTCTTTTGTACAGTATGTCCAAAGTTTGACATTTGCTGAAGAATGCAAGTTGTATATTTTAGTTAATGACTATAACTATTTATCCACTCTTCTCACATTAAGCTGATTTTTGCAAAAAGGGAGATGAATTCAGCGCATTTAAAGTTTCAGTAACTGTTCATGGTGGAAAGTTCTTCAGAATTTTTCTGCATTTTCTGTGCTTGTATTAACTTTTTGCTCTTATTTCTTAAGTCGAAAAGCACACCTGGGATTTCATTCATGTGCAGCAATTGAACCACAAGTGCTGGAACCCATTAAGACATTTTCTGACATTATAGCAAACCTCTTGAGCACTGCATGGGTTTAAGGTAAATTGCATAGTTTATTTTCAACAAAGCCTCCCACCAGGTCTGCCGTGTTTTTGTGAAAGACTAATTCCATTTGGCAGAGCTGCTGTGATGAACATCCATGGGTGCACAGAAAGTCCCCTACATTTCTTGCTTTCTCTGACTTGGGCAAAAAAATTCTCCCAAAGCTCAGTAGAATACTGTTTAGCTGGTGGAACAAATTAAAGGGGCAGTCCAGGTGCTGATTGCAAACTGAATAAAATATACTAGCATTTTAAAAGAAAAAAGACAAGTGGCGTTTTTCGCTACAAAGACCCATTAACTGCTTGGTTCCAGCATGAAATCCAGTGAGCCAAAAGGGAGGGGAATGGGAAGTAGAATTTGAAGAGCTCAGATAACAACAGGGCATATTCCTAAAACTCAGCAATGTAATAAAGTAAGCATCGTGGTGAATTGGTTAGCACAGTAAGAAGGCCCTGGGTTTGATCCTTTGCTGTGTTGAGTGTACAAGCTCTTCCCGTATTTGTATGGGCTTCCTCTGGGTTCTCTGGTTTCTTCACTTTCTAAAGGCTTGTGATTTTGGTTGACTGGCTATTCTAAATTGTCCATAGGTGTGAGTGTGCATAGCCCTGTGAGAGGCCGGCCTCTTGTCCAGGGCGAACCCTGCCTTGGGTCCACCTTCCCAGCAACCAGAAATGGAATATTAATTGCTAATGAATTCCCATGATACATGGAGGAAAAACAAAAATCGCCTATGGAATGAGAGAAATGAAGTAATTTTTTATATAAACTCAAAAAGAACAATACTGTATGTCCCCAACACATTTAAATATATATATATATATAAATAATACATTAAACAAATAAATATATATAAAAGAAAACAAAATGTAGATAAAATAATTCCATATAAAATGTCACCACCCCAGCATCAATTGTTTAAAAAGCCAATGAAGAAAAGAGAGTCTTTAACACACACTTAAAATTATCTTGCGAACTTATCTCCAGTGGCAGCATATTCTACAACAGGGCAGCTGCCACAGCAAAAGTCAACACTTCTCCTGTACATGCTACTCAGTACTGTTAAGAGCAGTTGGTTAACTGACCTTAATGCTCTAGCTGGAGTACACGTAGGTAAACTGAGAAGCATAGATGACTGAGGGGGTCCTCCAGTGCATTTAGAGCCCTAAAAACAAACAACAAGGTTTTAAAATCAGCTGATCTGTTTGTCAATGAATAAGTAAATATATAATATATAATATATAATATATAATTGCACAGAGAGAGCTGTCTAGTGCTTTAGGCTTACTAAACACAGCAGTCCCTGTTTTATTTAGATTTTGGTAAAGAAAGTTTAAACTGAGATTTAAACCATTTTTCAAACAATGGTTGCAGTGAACTTTAAATTTTTTAGTCATCAGCAAAAGAATGGAATGATGGAACAACATATCATACTATGCATGTATAATAAAAACAGTACAGCACCAAAAATTGAGCTTTGAGGAAATCCACAAGTAAATAACACTACAGACTGGACAAAAAAAAGTCCTTAAAAGGATTTAGTTTATTACTTTTTACACCTAAACCAGTGGAATTTAACCTTAAACTCAGCTAATAGCCCATTCAACTATGTAGGAAAATGGCTGAGTGTTTTACCATGGCTTTATCTTGTCTGAACATCACTACAAGCCTGACAGTGTGGTTAATCAATCTGATCGGAGGTGGGATGAGTCAGAACACTCATATTTTGCTGACTGTCGCTGTAATCCAAGGATAAATGTGCCAAATATTACATAAAAGGGCTCAGACTTAAAATTGATGACCCTGCTTTTAACGCCATAGACATAGTCTATTGTATGAATGTTGTGGGTGAAAAAATTGTTCTCATTGGGTAGGAACTGGAATCGACCACACTGAAAGGCTGTGAATTCAGTGGACAAATGGAGGGGAACTAAGAGAGCTTTATTGATCTGCAGGCTTAATTAAGCAAGACACTTCTCAGTCTTCTGGCAGGTCTTCTGTTCAATACAGCAGCAGTGAATGCAAGCTACCATAACATATCTCTGCCTATCTTGATCTCTAGCTGCCTGTCTCTCACCTATTGTGCCTTGAAAGTTTGTGAACCCTTGAACAAGTTAAACAAAACACAATTATTGGATTTGTTTGTAAATTAGTTGATACTTTAGATCACATTCATTACAAATAAAATTTACAGTACATGTGCATTTAAAAACACTTAGATGAAGAGCCTGAGAATGGTGTTGCATGTGTACAGACAGCAGACACACACACACACACACACACACACACACACACACAAGACTAGACAAGACTCAATCTTGGTGCCCATCAGAGGGAGACTGATGACTCTTGGCAGGCAGGCATTTAGGGAGGGGCTTGTCTGCACAGGAGCAAATGAGTAAAAAAAAAACAATCCATCTCCATTACTCATGTCTACATGTCTTCCTGCAGGGGAACAGCCAGTGTAGGGTAAAGGGTTAGCAACTAAGAGATGAAAGGTCATATAAAAGACTTGGATGGGCACTCTGAACAAATAAGGTGCCAAAAAGGGTTCTTAGTTTTGGCGTATATTCATATTTTACCACTGCAAAGGAATAAACAACACATGTCAATGCACAAGAATGCTATTCATTACTCTATCAATCTAGTTTAAAAAGTTTAATAAATCATTTTTTACAGTAACTAATCATTTATCTTCACTGAAGGCAATAAATGTATTGGACCACAAAGGAAATGCATTCAGAATAATTATTCTGGTCTGGTTTTGAGAGAGTCTGCCTTGGTTGGATAAACTGTTTTTATGGAAGTAAATGTTATAAAAATTGTTAATTAGGGATGCCCACATTCAGTCTGAAAGATGGAGCTAATTAGGGCATATTAAGTGATCGAGCATGAAGGAGCCTAAATCTGATTCTTTGTTTTATGTCAGTCATCACGCATGTGCTGTGAATAAAGAGTTTTGTGTTGCAGTTAAAATGTCAGCAGTATGCAAACATTCAAAACAAAAATGAAAGCAGTGGCCATGTGTACTGTTTGTGGTTTAAGCATTTCGCAAAGGGGATAGTAACAGAGTTGCATTCTCCATCACCTATGAAATATTTTATCAGATGTGGCAATTATTAATTTTACCACAGGCATTTGGAGTTCCTATGTTTGTCTAGTGTGAATAAACCCTGGAGTATCCTCTTGTTTAATTCAAAACATGCAGTATTGAAGTGCACCAGTTTGTCTGATCTTATACAGCAAAGTGTGTAAAATTGAAGTTGTGTAGCTGAACACCTGCTGGGTCCACTTCATTTTGCGTGACAATGTGGGGATTACATCTGTCAGTTGTCAAGCATATACTGTACATTGGATTGTATGTACATTGAACTTTAAGGTACCTGAAGAGGCCGCTGTGAAACTATTATTGAGAGGAATACCAATATCAGACCAGGACTTTGTATCAGTTATTCAATAATAACTGACTTGGAACTGCCTCAGAAGCTAAAAAAAAACATGATCTGGACATCCCTATCATTAACTGTTATATCAATGTCTGATTCAAGATGAACTGCAACAGTTCCAAAGGGAGCATTATGAATCAGTGTCCTGAGGAAGAGTCACAACAGACATAAATCCAGACAAACTGTTGTTGATTTAACAGACTGAAAAGAAAAGAAAGCAAAAGAAAAGCTAAAAGAAAACAAAATGTAGATGTAAGACAATCACAGAACATTTATACATTCATTGACAATACGTTAAATTGATTTAGCATTATTTACTGGGGTCCTCACATTGAGGAACAGTGTACTGTAACTCCATTAATCTTTTTTGTAATATAATGAGGAAGGAATATATTAAGTATACAGAGGGTGCTCGAGTTACGTCAGGTTTCGATTCCTCTAAGTATGATGTAACTCAAATTTTGATATAAGTAAAAACTCATGCATGTAGTCATGCTGCAGAGCACTGTGCTTTATTAACAGCAGCAACATGCATGAACGCTCTCATATTACAGTAAAGCATTTAGGAAATGTTGCTCCAGATAGAAATGAAAAACATACGTCACAGCAGTAAACGCATTGGAGAGGTGATTTGAGACAAAACCACACTGACGGTGCCTTAGCACAGTGCACTATTAACCCCCCATCTCACCCACCAATCCACATGAACTCTTATTCATAACTAACGGTAAATAAAACAAACAATACAGCAAAAACTTATTTTTTTTAATTATTATTTTAAGCCAGTGACATAACCACAAATTCTACATAAGTCGAGTACGATGTAATTATTATGTATTATGATGTCTTTTGGGCAGAATGGAGGTGCACTGTTGCCTCACAGCAAGAAGGTCCTGGGTTCATTCCCCAGGTCTGGAAAAAAGTCCCTTATCCATCCCTGCCTAAAGATGATAAGGATATTATGTATATTATGTATATCTGTTTGACAGCTTGTTACTCTAAATAGTGGTGCCCTTCTCTAAATTGACCATAGGTGTGATTGTGTGTGTGAACGGTTGTCTGTCTCTGTGTTGGCCTGTAAAGGGGGTTGGCCTCCTGTCCGCCATTTTACTTATTTTTTGAAACATAAGATGATTTGAATATTTGAGGTGTTTAGTAATAGTATTTTAGGAGTAGTATAACACTGCATTTTGGGATTTTGTACTGAGAGAAATCATTTTAATATTTTACTATGATTTTGCTAAATTAAAGTTAATTTGGCATAAAAAAGGCCTGAGAGTAATGAATGAAAAAGACCTGGGGGTGTATACCTAGGCAATCTTGCTGTGGACACCAATCTCAAAAGAAATTCGACAACATATTAAACTATTTCATCTAGCGATAGATGCATGATGCTTACTCACCAGTTGCTGAACAAGCACACACACATTCAGACCAGGACTCAAATAAAAATCATACTAAATATAACAGATAGAAGTAAGCAAAGTATTTATATGCGATA
>JBBIGC010034208.1:0-12057 GCA_037576955.1 Lepidarchus adonis
CGCTTAGCCACAAATCGGTTTTTACCGATGCAGAGAGTTTAAACTCGATACATCTCGAGTTCGTTCAGTTTTTCAACTGATGCGCACTGTCCACATCGATGCAACCGCGTCGTTCATGTTTATACCGATATATCGATACGAATCGGTGAATCTTCCCAAGCCTAGTGTACATAAGAATCTATAGTGTGTGGATGTATATGCATTATTTGAAGATCTGTCCAGCCTGTGAAGTCAGGATGAGTGTATAATTTTGCACATAAATGTCTAAACTGTTTGATGCCACCGTTGGTCGAGCAGGTGTTACGTTCTTTCTTGTTGATCTGCAGGTTCCTGGCCCATGTGAGCACTTACACCGAGACACCAGTCGTGGCCTGCATCGTGTCCGGTTTCCTGGCCTCCCTGCTGGCTCTGCTGGTCAGTCTGCGTGACCTGATTGAGATGATGTCCATTGGCACCCTGCTGGCCTACACTCTGGTGTCGGTGTTTGTGCTGTTGCTTCGCTACCAACCCGAGAGCGACATCCACGGCTTTGTCAACTTCCTGTCTGAGGAGAATGCCAAGAGGAAGGGGGAGGGGGTGCTGGCCGAATGCGAGAAGGACGCATGCTCTCCTATTAGTGAAGGTGAGGAGTATGGTGGTCCTACAACCAACACTTGCGGGGCCAAGAATCTGCCATCGCTGGGCGATAACGAGATGCTGATTGGCAAGTCGGATAAGTCCAGCTACACGGCTAGTCATCCCAACTACGGGACGGTGGACATGTCCTCGGGCATCGAGTCGGACGAGATGGAGAGCGTCTACCTTCAGAAGCTGAAGAAGCTAATGGGACCTCGATACTACACCATGCGGATCCGTCTGGGTTTGCCCAGCAAAATGGACAGACCAACAGCATCTACCGGCCGGACAGTGACCCGCTGCGTCCTCCTCCTCTTCATCCTCATCTTCGGCTTCTGTTCCCTCATCATATTTGGTGCCAGCTGCATTGCGGAGGGCCGCTGGTGGGCTGTTCTTCTGCTGGTGCTGCTGGTGCTGATCATTACTCTGCTGATCTTCATCATCATCCAGCAACCGGAAAACCCCAAGCGTCTGCCCTACATGGCGCCCTGTGTGCCCTTCGTCCCCGCCTCTGCCATGCTGGTCAACGTGTACCTCATGCTCAAGCTGTCCAGCATCACCTGGATACGCTTTGCGGTCTGGTGTTTTGTGGGTGAGTAGCCTTTCATTACTGTAATCAACGTACATTCACACTGGATTAAAATCACTCATTTCATACTGTATTCAAATCAGAAAGAATCAGAATAAAAAACTTTGTTGTCCCAGAGAAAATTACTTAAATCACTCCACTTATTAGTGTCAGACCCCCCCCCCATACACACACTCCAGATTCATACTAGATTAAAATCCCTCAGTTCATACTATAACACTAAAATCTACACACTGCTGATTCATGCTGGATTACCATCCATGGCTTTTACTGGCAGACTGTACAAAGTACACACACTTTTAAAATGGGAAATGTGTGTGTGTGTGTGTGTGTGCAGGCGTGTTGATCTACTTTGGCTACGGTATGTGGAACAGCACCCTGGAGATCACAGCCCTGGAGGAGGAAGTCCATGCTAGTACGTACCAACGCTATGACGTGGGAGTGGACGACAACTTCGCCGCAGATGACGACCTGTACCCCTCTGGCGGAACCTGGAGGCCTCAGAGCCAGGGGCCCAAACGCCAGTCACCAGCAGGGAACAAGAATCCAGTGGAGGCTCCAGCAGATGGCCTTGACAGCCTGGACAACTGCAGGACCTCCTCATCCCACAGCAGAGCCAAAAGCAAAGGCGGGAAATGCATCGCAGGCTTCGAGGCACTGGTGGTGGACGACGATTTGGATGACCCGCTGGAATGAGAATGTAATCCTGAATGTACTCGTGTGTCCACAGAACCTGCAGAAACCCTTGGGCTAGACGGTGACCTCTGCAGCGAAATTGTATCTTATTTCACTTCGGTTTTGGTCTTTTTCTGTTCATGTATCACAAAAGAAATTCTCCATTCAACCTGCGTATTCTTTGCACATGAGGTGACGTTGCTCCTGACCACATATCTCCAAAGACAGAGCCGTCCATTTTTCTTTCCACATTTGCTTTTTGAACCAACTTGAACTCTTCAGAATCACTTAGACAAGCATCCCCCAGTCATTAGCACGTCGTTTATCACACGCAGAAGACTTCAGCCATCACGTTGTTCACCATCACGGTGTCACAGCTCCACAGATGGACGGCGGGAAGCTCTCAGGCAGTGGAGGGTGGAGATCTTCCTGCCTGAACACCTCCCTGGACGAGTTGCTTGCACCATTCTTTTTCAAGTAACAGTTCTGCAGAAAATCAAATGTTCACCGTTCACAATCTCTCTCACCCCAAATGGGGTCAATCAGCCGTTTCTTTGGCTGCCATGAGGCTAATGTACCTGAGAGAAGCCTGAACGACAATTTCTTTGAACATTGTTGTCCATGTTTAGCTTCAGCAACAGAACAGTGTCTGTTCAAGATGATCTAGTAACTGAGGATTCAGGAATACACTTGGAGCATTAGCCTCATAGCTGGTCCATTATATGAGAAGGACAATTGCCCGGAACCGTCTCTGTGTTGTTTGACCAAATTGCTATAGCCATAAAAATGCCAACACATGGGGAAACACAAGCGTAGCTCTGCCCTCGCGCCAATTCTTGCTACTGACTGTTTTTATTATTTTACCACAACGGTTTTCCTCCGAAAACCAAACCGCAGCCCACGTCGTCTCCATGTCGAGCACACCCTCCACTTTCGCTACGACGTCTAGCCCAAGAGGTGGCCACAAGCGGTGATCGGAATTTGCTTGCGATAGTGCCTTCATCCGTCAAGTGTGTGCTTTATCTCTGATCATCACGATGCCCACGCTCGTCTGTTCTACTAACGTCTGTGTTTTTTGTTTTCTTTTAGGATTGTTTTGTGTGTGAAAAGGCATGAAATCGGCATCTTGGGTGAACATTCTTTTCCGTTCCATCTCCTGTGCCTGTTAGTCAATCCATCACCATTTCCATCCCACGCTCCGCATACGTGATTCCACTTCATCCTTGCAAGCAGGCAGCTCTGTGTCCATTGCATGTGAACTGACAGTATGGTTTGTGTCTCTTGGCTGCTCAGGGCTCCTTCAGAGAGACAGGAGGAGGCAACTGGAGGAAGGGTAAAAAGATCTGGATGTGATAGCGAGGAGCATTGTGCCAATAATACCTTGTGGATCGACTTAGCAACCAAAACTAGGCCCCAAGTTTAGGAAACAGGAAAAAAAGAATTTACCAACGTCTTGTTTGCCCAGACTATATTTAATTGTCCAAAACATGTTTGGTGCCTAAGATTTGCTTCTTCAGCTTTTGCACAAGTTATTCTCATGCCTCATTGCAATTAGATCTCCACCTACTGAAGACTTCCACATACTTTAACAGGAATGTGTGATGATTAATAATTAATGTAGCTACCAAGTAATGGAGGCCTTCTTGATTAGCAGTGCTAATGGCTAACAAACGATAATGGCAGAGGTAGCCTAGACTTTTGGACTTTTCGCTTGTGATTGGAACGTCTCAGGTTCAAGTCCCAGCCCAGGTTCCACTGAGGTTTAGAGTGCCCCTCGGGTGTTGCTAAAAGCTGCCAGTTGCTACACGTGTAGTTGGGTTAAGTGTAGAGAATATGTGCTTTCCAGTTCCGGGTGAATGTGAACATTTAGACTGATTGGGGAACATTCTGATAACTTGTTGGTTACATTAGTTTAATAGTCCAGCAAACTTCATAGCACACATGTCTTGGCTGAGCCACTACATTTGAGTTAAGTTGGGAAAATGTGTAAATTTGATTTTGCTGCGGAATCATTCCCACTAGTACCACAGGAGGCCTTAAATGTTAAATAAGGAAATGCACCAAACTCACCTGCCAATGCTTTTCCCTGAGAAAGAGTCCCTTGGGTAGATCCACCTCAGTCTCTTAACTCCAGCGTGTTTACAAAATTTGGGGGTAAAATTAAAGTGCGGGCACTGCATAGCACCTAGGCTGGACAGTCCAAATAAACGTGTCCCCACTAACACCTCACCCTCCGCAGTAAGGTACATCCAGAGTGATCTATTCATAAGTGGACAAATGTGCCTCTGAACCAATCACTCAGATCACCTTTGGATGCGGTCAGAGGCACATCGCAATTCATTGGGTTTGTTGCGTGAATATCAAGTTGCATAGCTTCTTTTGTCCAACTCCATTTCTTTATAAGTTGTGTTCACAGCCAGGGATGAACAGCCTTACTCAGACCTGCCCCGAAGAGACTCAAAACTTGACTTGGACTTGTCCTTCAAGGAAATGAGACTTGACGCAGACATGTCGTACAAAAACTTGAAACTTTTACCAGACTTGTCTCCCAGAGATGCAAAAACTAGACTCAGGTCCAGCCCAAGAGACTCAACACTTGCCCTGGATTTGTACCCCAGAAAGCTGAGACTTGACTCAGACTTCACCCCAAGAAACTCAAAACTTGACTCAGACTTACAGACTCAACTAGCACTACATGAGACTCGAGACTCTGCCACTAGTCTTGCAATTCTACTCTAGAGACTTGAGATTGGCCTGGAAGTCACAACCTAGAACCTCCAATTGCAGTCTTGATGACACCCACCCCGGAAACCTGATTGAATGCCTGATCTCAGACCCTTCAGATGCACCTCAGACACAAAGAACTGACTCACACTTGATGCAGACTTGCACTTCAGAGACTCAAGGCTTGACCCAGGGATGTGAGTCAGACTTGCACCTCTGAGACTTGATTGACTGATCGGCTCACATACAGTGACAGGTGAACATCTCCGCTGGAGGTCCTACCCACGTCTTGCTGTCCACTTGTGGTAAGATCACTCTGGATGGGTGTTATTGCCAGGTGAACAAGGCTAGAGGTGCTGCTATCTGTAGATATGAACCTGACTAGTTGTCCATGGACCCACAGAGTTTTAGAGGTTAAACATGATTTGGTTGCTCTACAGATGGAGTGCAGACTGCCACTCTACATCCACTCATTGTGCAGTGATTCCCTTTGCGTAGGTGTGCATACAGAGCTTTATATGGGCCCTCGGTTGGTGTGTAGCGTGAATGCTCTCGTCAATGTGGCGTTTTTTTGTGGACCGTGAAGCATGTGGAGCCACAACAGGTGTAAAAAACGTGTCGCTAACTATTTGCATGTGCAGTGTTTATGACGAGACATAATACAACTGTCCGATGTAGCAGAAAGACGGATAAAACCCCGTCCCAGACATTCTTCGGCCAAAGTCTACAGCCCTCTGAAACGAGATGCTATCTGACTTCAGCAGGGCTGAACAGGGGGAGATAAAGGAGGGAATGGAAATAGAGTATTTTTAAGAACTACAGGTTCTGTTTGGGTAATCCAATAGCAGGAGTGGTGTTCTGCAGACCCACCACATAAACAAGAGATAAAGCGGTGAGAGCGCCTCTTTGTAACGACCTCTTTTTAGATCGATACGGCTCTTTCTTTATGTTTTGATGGTCGCTGTACCTTGATCTTGATTAGAACATGCTTTCGAGAGAACAGGATAAAACGAGGATGAACTAACTAAAAGAGATATTTTATTACAGACCTATTATTAGAAAAACATCAAACAAACGCTGCCATTATTGCTTCGAAAGTTCAGCTACTAGTTGTTTATTTTGTCTCGAAGATACGGCGCGCGGTGTTGTACTTGTGAGATATCTTTCCTGCCACAGCAAGTTTGTTCGAAAATGTTGAGATTGGCTTCCTTCTGCAAACCCGATATTTGTTTTTGCGGTATATTTTGGTACGAAGTGGATGTGTGTTCCTGTATTATGATTCGAAAAGAAAAAAATAATGAAAAAAACCCTTTATTGTTTCTTCCATTTGTGGTTCTGCTGCCCCGTCGCACTGTGTAATGAGATGTTGATATTGCCTCCATGCAAAAATGAAAGTTATTTATTGCAGATCTGATAAAGCGTCACTCTTGATTTGACTATTTTACTTGGAGATGGTATCGCACGGGTCTGGGTCAGCTTCACATGGGTGGCAGCAGACCTGTGATCAGATTCACAAACTCTACGAGAAAAAGCTTAGAGAACAAGGAAATCATGAAATAGTATTATGTCAAGATAGAAAGAGACATACCGGTTTAAAACCAGAGTCAAGGCTCCCAATCAAAACCAAATTCTCGGATATTTCCCAGCCTTTTATAGACTGAAAGGTGAATTTTTGCGAATCACAGTGAAGGGAAAACAGGCCGCCTTCGTGATGAGTGGACAAAACCCACTCACAGAATTGCCGACCCCTTAATTTGGAAAATATGGGAAATTTATGGAAATTCTGGAAATCAAATCAAGAAATGTTCTGCATTTTGATCAATGACACCTGAAATTTAAACACCCTACAAACTAAATTCACAACTTGGCCCAAAACCTGCCTCCATTAAAAAAAAAAAAACAACCAGTGGAAATCCTGTAAAGGTGAATATGTTATATTACTCAATATGTGGCTCAATATTTCAATAGAATTTATGATTTTATATCATGTTGTCATTCATCAGTTTTCCCTCACTACGATACCCAGCATGCATCTTGCAAATACATGATACAGACAACTGGAATCCCTGTGGTGGCACCCAATCCTGACTGTTAGCCTAGCTAGTTGGCTAATCGCTACTACCCTCCAGGCAGTGTAGATAGTCCAGAGAATTTTAGCTTGTAGCTCATTTCTGAGATTCTGAGATTTGATATGAGATTCTTCTTACCTTCAAGATACATCATCATCGTCTTTGAAATGGAAACGTTCAGTCTAGAGCAGGGCTGTCCAGCTTGTCCATTGGCTTTAGGCATGGGTTTGGAAGAAAAAAAAGCTCAATAATGCTAATTTTTTTACACTTAAGGAGCATTTTGTGAATCTGGACCCTGGTCTGCTGTTTGGTTGGGGGCATGTGTGGAGGGAGGTGCACTGGTCCTAGGACATAAGCATACTGAAGGGTTGCCATGGCCTATGCTAAGGTTTGAGACACATACACACACTAACTAACAAAAACATGTGGTTCTGTCCCATCATCATTGTCACACCGGTGGACTGTGTCGACATGGAACAATATGGCATTGAGGCACTCAATCCATTCTGTTACACACTGCAAAAAAAAGAAAAGAAAATATTCCTCGGCAAGTGGAAGCATCTTACATCTAATAATTAGAAGAATAAGAAAATTAGAAAAATATTCTGCCCGTTCAATTGATTTGTTATACAATTTTTAAAGCACTTTATTCATGTAGAATGATGGTTTTCCATAAAATAGTTTTAGATTGTTGTATCCGGTGTGAATTTACTGCACTGGGCAAGTGCTTCAGGATCTAATTGTAGGAGTGTAACAGTACGCGTGTTAGGGGCGTGCAGTCGTACGCAGGACTGAATGTGGAGAAAACACCCTGAGCAGGTCACTGGACTCACACTGCGGTGACCTAGTGGCAGAGGGTTGTAGGTTCTCACCATTGAGGAACCCTTAAGTAAGGTTCTGTCCTGCTACACTGCTACCCTGGGTGCTGTTGATAGTTGCCATGTGGCAGCTGCTCCATCAAACAAACTGCTCCACGTGTGGATGGGTCACAAAACACTCACTTTCACTTCTCACAGTCACAGCTAGGGGGCAGTATAGCATCTCCTGGACTGTGGAAGTGAACCGGAGATCCCCATTTAAACATAGGGAGAACATCAAGACTCCACACAGACAGGATGCTAAATCTAGGACCTTCTTGCTGTGAGGCGACAGAGCCACCGGCTGTGCACTGTTAGCTAGTTAGCACTGTTAGCTAAAAGCCACAATAATAGTGACTGATTAATTACCAAATTACCAGATTAACTACTGTCAGAGAGTGACCGTCAGGTTTAGTGTTCCTAACACACAATCAAGAGAAACAGCAGTGGGCTACACACCCACCCCCGGGGGCAGCTAGTGAGTTAGGTGTCTTGCCCAGGGGCAGTCCAGCTGTGGATGTGGGAGGAGCTGTTTTCTCGCTCACACCTCCCAAATATTACTGCTGACGGCAGGGACTGAACCGACAACCCTCCGGCCACAAGCCCTCTTCTCCAATCACCTCCACCCACAGTAAGAGCTACTGCAGCCCCACGTCAAAAAAGTCTCATTACGGGATATGTCTTCTACACCCCAGCTGCTCTCACTTGCCGTGTTGTTGTTTTTTTTGCAGTGCAGTAAGGCCATACAGTCTGTCTGCACTGTATGTCTGCTTGGACATGGACACACACCGGAGCTCAGGAAGAGCATCACGCATACACACACACACACACACACACACACACACACTTATAAACCTCTCATAAGAAAACATTCTAAACTGTTCATCTTTTCCGGACAGGTCCTCTACTTATGGTGCTATACATTCATTATCTGTTAAAAGTTTGGACACAGTGAAGTGTACACTTTCCATTATCTTGACGACATTTTGACTTGGTTTGACCTTCTCATCACTAATGTATGTCTTCAAATGAATCAATTAATGGCAAATTATTAGGTCATAAACTGCTTATAAACATGAATAAACAGTTATAACACAAATAAAAGGGCAACGGTGATGACTCGTGTGAATTGTGACATTCACACACCAAAATAGTAATTTGAGGATTGTGTTTTGAGTGTATAAATCCTTTTATTTCTATGTAATAACTGTGTATTGATGCTTTATAACATAATTAATGATGCATACTACCCCTTATAAAGGGTAATATTGGAAAGAGGTGCCACGTTTTGATTGGTCAAGGTTTGGACTTAAAATATGTCAAATATGAATAGTAGAAGTGAAAGAGACGTTGAATATAACGTCACACGACACACTCCTCACTCCTCACTGTCTTCCAATGTCAACAGTTTAGGTGTTTCGGCCACGCCCACTACTGGCAGGTGTATAAAATCAGGCATGTTGCCATGAAGACTCCACAGACACGGCCCTGTGACTGAACGTGGCACTGTCTAAAGATGCCACCTCCACCACACGCCAGTTTGTGAAATTTCTGCATTGTTAGAGCTGCCCTGGTCAACCGTAAGTGCTAGTATGGTGATGTGGCTGCGTCTGGAACCACTTTAAGTGAGCTTGTCCCACATAAACTGTGCATTTTGCTCACAAGGAGAGTAGCCGGTTTGAAATCAGATAATTAGACCCATAGATTAACATTAGAATAAAGTTGGCGCGGCCTTTCATCTAAAATGTTAATTTGGCAAATTTAGTTGAACAGCAGCTGAAAATGCAAATGACTATGGTCAAAAGTATGTGGACAGTTCCGGTGTTTCAGCCATGCCAACTTACATAATTGCATATGTGATTTCACGTGTGTCCAAACATTTGAAGTGTTCTTCACAAAATGAAAAACCTGTCTGTCCTCAGATCAGTGATGCACGTGTGTATGCAAACCACAGCACGTCGTTGCAACATTTACTCAGATCTTGTGACCTTCCTTCTTCCTTCTTCCTTCTTCCTTCTTTCTTCTTTCTTCTTTCTTCATTGTTTGGTAAAGCTGTTTGAGGGGCTTTCCCCCCAAACCCGTTTCCCACATGGAGCTCAAGGTCCCTGAGATACGGCGGCGCTCGCTCCGGCTGCTCAGACGTGTGTAATCAGTGCAGCGTCGTGTCTTCCAGATAACTGTACCAAGACCTTCGATGGAGGACAAACACTTCCCACACTTCCGTCTTCCACCAATGAGCACGCAGGTCAGCGCAAAGGACACATGCACCTCCCGGCCACTTTACTGGAAACCCCTCCCTCTCTGACACCGACGCTGGACCTCAGAGTCGCTGCGGAACCGAGAACCCTTCTCCACTAGAACCCGGCTCAGAAATGTCCAGTGCTGAGCGTGTGTGTGGGACTGACCAACTGTGAGTGTGTGTGTGTGTGGGACTGACCAACTGTGAGTGTGTGTGTGTGTGTGAGACTGACCAACTGTGAGTGTGTGTGTGTGTGTGTGTGTGTGTGTGTGTGTGTTTGTGTGTGCAAGACATGGACTACAGACAGGTGTTTCTGATAAAGTGGCCAGTGAGTGGAAGCTCAAGGGAGGTGTTTCTGATAAAGTGGCCAGCGAAGGACGCACAAGGGAGGTGTTTCTGATAAAGTGGCCAGCGAAAAGACGCACAAGGGAGGTGTTTCCGATAAAGTGGCCAGCGAAAGGACGCACAAGGGAGGTGTTTCCGATAAAGTGGCCAGCGGAAGGATGTACAAGGGAGGTGTTTCTGATAAAGTGGCCAGTGAGTGGTTTGAATAAATACCAGCAGACGAAGTTCTTGTGCAGAAGATCTTCCAGCCAGATGTTCTTCTTCTCTTCTGCTCAGGGTCACATCATTATGCAGTTTTCTTTCCCCAACCTGCAAAAAACGGCCGCACACTCTGTTTCTGAACGCGGCGTTTGTGTTTCCTGCTGTCACTGCAAGTGTCTGATTAAAAACACAAATGCACCTTCAGTTTGTTTTTATTAGTGCATGCCGTCAGCCATAACATTAAGACCACCTGCCTAATAGTGAGGAGGTTCCTAATGCTTTGTGTCTGATTCTTTTCTATCAGAGCAGCACTAACAATTCTCTCTGGATCCTCTCTGTGGTCACACCACACTCCCCACATGCATCAATGAGCCTTGGGTGTTCATGTCGTTGTTGCTGATTTATAAGTTGGATCACTGTAGGTACTAACTACTGCAGAGCTGGAACGTTCCATGAGACCTGCTGTTCTGGAGAAGCTCCATCACAATAAGGCCTAGGATTCTTATGCTCCTGCTTCCAGCACATTAACTTTAAGAACTGACTGTTCACTTGCTGCCTAATATAGCCCACCCCCGACAGAAATATAATGAAGTAACTAAAGTCAGTGTTACTCACTTCACCTGGCAGTTGTCCTAATGTTATGGCTGATAGGTGTATTTTCACTGTTTTATTTCAGCAAAAACATGTAAACACCCTGTACCTGTGATAAAACCAGTGTAACACATGACCTCAATGGATTATTGCTTTAATTAAACAGTGATAACATAAAATATGTCCAGATACACACTAGTAAATAATTTAAATATACCTATACATACATCACCATATCAAAATAAATAATTAATTCTGTAGTTAGGTTAGACAGCTGGACTGCTGAAGAAGGAAGTTCTTATTTTATTTTTATTTTATAAAAATGAATAAGAAACATGTTATAAAAAACTAGAGTTTAATGCAGAAAATGTTTGTTGTTGTATTGCTCACCACTCTGTGCACTTTATTATCTAGCGCCTCTATGGGATTTCCCCTGTTGTGTTAGCATCAAGCTAACAACACCGCATATGTTTAATGAAAAGAGACCAGAAGCATTCATAACATTCAGAAAACAATGAATGGGACACATATGAATTGTTAGACATGAACGAGTGGGTAAAATAAGTATTGAATACATCAATTTTCTATTGGTGAATATATTTCTAAATAGCAACACAGCATACGACACTGGCTTCTTATAATTGAAGGAAGGACGAGTGGAAAAATGTACAGAGAGATTCTTGATAAAAATCTGCTGCATCTACCAGGATGATGGATGTAAAACAAGGAAGAACGTTTCAGCAAGACAATGATCCAAACACTCACCAAGGAAACTCTCAACTGGTTTAAGAGGAAGAACATAAAGCTGGTAGAACGAGCCAATCACCTGCCCTGAATCCTGTAGAAAATCTATGAAAAGAACTAAAGCTCAGTTCATAGAAGAACTCACAGAACCTTCAGGATATGACAGTTTGTGTGGAAGAATGAGCGAAAATGCTACAAGCATTAGGAACCTGGTGAGCTTCCAGCTTTTCCAGCAGCAATGGAAGTCAAGCCTTGAAGGTTCATGCAGACAATTCCCACAGGTGCTGCTCCACCTTCTGCTGATGATCTACACACCACTCTGTGTGAAGACAGGTGGAGCTGGAACACATTGTTCCTCCACCCTCTGATGCAGTATTAGTACAGTACTGTAGAGCAGGAAGTAGTACT
>JBBIGC010034226.1:0-12056 GCA_037576955.1 Lepidarchus adonis
TGTTTAAATCAGGGGACTGTGATGGCCATTCCAAAACCTTCAGCTTGCGTCTCTTGAGGTCGTCCATGATGGATTTCGAGTTATGTTTAGGATCATTGTCCTGTTGTAGAAGCTCATCCTCTTTTCAGCTTCAACTTTGTTACAGTGGTATAATGTTCGCTTGCTGGAATTTAGTGGAATCCATTCTTCCCTCCACCCCTGCAATGTTTCCTGTGCCACTGGCTGCAACACAACTCCAAAGCATGATAGATCCACCATCATGCTTAATGGTTGCTCCGTTTATGAAATGCAGCTCCTTGTTTCTCCAAACATGCTTTTGCTGATTGTGGCCAAAGAGTTCTATTTTAACTTCATCAGTTCACAGCACTTGTTTCCAAAATGTTGGATTTTATGATGGGGACGCAGGTAAGGGTTTCTTCTGCTGACTCTTCCATGAAGGTCTTGTCTGTGTAAGCATCGCTGAGTCTGCTAAATTTTCACAGTCAAATGGGGATTTTGATTTGTCTTTCTGCCCAGCATACGAGCAGTTCTCTCAGAGAGTTTTCCTGGTCTTCCAGATCTCATCTTGGCCTCCACAGGTCCAATAGTTGCCTCTTTCTCACCAAACTTCTTGCTTAGGGTTTTGTAACCCATTCTAGCCTTGTGCAAGGCTACAACCTTGTCCCTGACATCCTTAGACATCTTTTTGTCTTGCCCATGGTGGAGAGGTCAGACTCTGATTGATTAATGGAGTCTGTGGACAGGTGTTTTTTATACAGGTGACTAGTCGAGACAGGTGTCTTTAATGTGGTTGACAAGTTATGAGTATCTAAACAGTCTGTGTGAGCAGAACTCTTAATGGTTGGTAGGGGATCAAATATATATTTCACTCAATTAAATGCAGATCAATTTATATATTTTATATAGTGTGATTTTCCTGATTTTCTATTTGATATTCTATCTCTCACTGTTAAAATAAATCTAACATTAAAATTATAGGCTGTTCATTTCTCTGTCAGTGGGCAAACTTAGAAAATCTGAAATTTACATTTCCTCCACTGTAAATGCTTGTTGGAGTACAGCAAGTTCAGTGTAACTTCAGTGTAAACATACTGGAAGACAGATTATGATAGAAATTTCTTGGAGACAGTAAAAGGCAAAAAGAGAGAGTAACTGAATGTATTGCTTTGAGTGAACCGCCATTCAATGTGGTAGAGAATACAGGATCTTTTCGAGCTACAAAATGCCCTGTAAAAATGCTCCATAGAATTGATATATAATTACATCTTTTTGAATAACTGAGTATCGTCAGCACTTGGGGTGAAGAATGCATTGACAATGCGATAATTGTTACAGCATATTGTCTAAATAGGGGCACTTGTAAAAATATTGTCATCTTGCTCAGTTTGTGGTGTATTTGTTATTGTTTTTTTTTTTTAATAAGATAATCTTCGGGCCTGATTGGATGAAAGATTTATTGTAGTGAAATGCCAAATGTAACAGAAGGCAGAAATAACAAAACCATTAGCAACCAGAGCTTGAAAGAGGAGGAGGAGGAGGGTGAAAGACATCACTAGACAGCGTCCTGTAACCGGACATAGTTTATCTATGAGAGTGCCGTGAGAATCTGACAGTGGTGGAAAAACCGGGTGGACTCTCTCTGGCTTTGGAGACGGAGTGTGTGTATTTTCCCACTGCAGCTGTGGAGGGGGCATAGAAGGTCACGGCTAGGGTCAGACACCCTGGGAGGTCAGGAGAGCGGTGTGTGAGGATCAGGGGTTTACGCTCTCGTCCCAGACCATCAGCACAAACCCCCACTCTATCAGGTGTCCAGGAAGTGGCTTCAGTTGGTGCTGTCTCATCGGCAGAACGCCCGCTTCCTCACACAGATTAGCGATGGGAACACTCGAAATGTGAAAAAGTAGAGAGGATAGAAAAAAAGAAAAAAGAAAAAATTACCACCAAGCTCTTTCTCATACACACACCCCACATCCCACAGGCACAACAGGAAGGGAAACTTGCATAAGCGTGTAATAATGGTCTGAATCACAGGCCGCATGAAGCCTGGGCCTGTGTTTGGCAACTTTAACATTCTCATAGTAGTGTGGTTCAGATCCAGGGTGTAAAAGTGCATTTTAAGGTGGCAACTCAACTGAATTGATTGTAATATTCACTTTATTTGATGTTAAATTTAGTTTTCTCAATTTTCAAATGAAAAACCTTTGTCAGAAAATGACAAAAAAAGTTATACATTATATTTCACAACAGAGTGAATCTGGGTACCGTAAGCATGCTCACCCCTCAGAAAGGCAGGGTTCCTGACAAAGATTAGCACAGTTAACAATGGTGGTTAGTAAGTCCGGTTTGGAAATTCAAGCCATGAGTAATCCTTGTGCATGTGCTCATTAAAGTGTGACATTTATAATGAACTTGCAATATAGAAATAACACAACAGTAAAAAGCCAGCTCCTCCTGACGCAATTACTTCTTTATGTTTTTTATTTCTGTTTCCTTTGCTAAAAAAGAGAGTGATATGTTTTACATGACGGACACCACAGCAATCACAAAGAAAATGAAGCATACATTGTCTAAGGCTGTCCCTGATTTAGTTGAAAAGTAGGATTGTACTGTGCATTTACTAAAACACACTAAACCATGATATGGATCTTTTTCTAAAGAATCGTGAGGCCGGGCAGTTTAGATGGGATGGGTGTCGCTAATGAAGCTGTTTGGATCAGTGATTGAGTAACAGCGTTGGGGTCAGAGCGTACCTCACAGGCTCTGGGCTCTGATAGGGGAGGCACTGGGGGCCAGAGCGGAGCCCAAGAGTGGTCTGTGCCACTGAGATAACCCTCGTGCCCTCGGTGGCCCTGGCCAAAGGATTGTGGGCACCACACCCTTAGTGCTGGCACAGTGCTGGGCCACCTGCTACATTTCATCATTCCTGCTGTGGTTACCGCAGTTACGACATCCCTGATGACACGGAGCACTTCCTCTGGCCAAGGTCATACACTGCTACAGGCTACCCACACACACACACACACACACACACACAGACACACAGACACACACACACACACACACACAGACACACACACACACAAAATATAGTGTCATCCTGGAAAATTACAAATTCAGACCATTCAAAACAAAATGTCAAAGGGGCATTTCATGTCTTTAATGTGTGTTCAGCAAAACAGCTTTTACCACTTACTGCTCTTACAGTTCCCATACCTTTTCAGTGACAACATTTCCAACAATTTTCCAAGACTCATGTTCAAATCTACCCGTAAAAAGCTTGTGCAACCCTATAAATGCCAAAACTCACTTTGTACTAGAGAACTTCCCTCTACTGGCCAGTATTATCATTCTGCTTCAATCACAATTCTGCTTAAAGGAATATTTTAGCAAAAAGTCTCATTTACACAATCATCCACTTACCCCAGATTTAGTTGATCAGCTAGGAAATGTTTGGAGTACAAACTTTGCTTCTTAAGTTTAGAACTGAAGCTATGAGGCTAATGTTACTTAAAAACACCAAAACTCAACAGTGACCAAAATCATTTTTGTAAAAATACATCACCAAACTGTCTCTCAAACTGCTCAAACAATGTTCATTCTTAAAGCATTTTAAAATCATATGGTGTCCGAAACCACATACACAAGTCTGAATCACTTTAATGATGAGCTGGATATGGATTTTGTGAGTTTTTTTTATAGATGTTTTGGTGATATATCTTTACAAAAATAATTTTAGCTATTTGGGTTACTGCTGTGTTGTAGTGTTCACTAGCAACAATAGCTTCGTGACTGCAGCTGTAAAATTACAGAAGCAACATTTGGACACTTAAAAAGTTTTTGCTGATTGACTATATCTGAATAAATTAATATTTTTGCACTAAACTATTTCTTTAAAACTTCCTAGTTTTAAAATGAAACAGCTAGTAAGGTCTGTTTCAGTCAAATCAAACAAGGGTTTTGCATCATCATTTCTGCAAAATCAGACTGGATAAATAGAGGAAGAGTGTTTTTAGTAGAGTTTCACTTTAAGTTAACTGAGAAATATGGTTTCGTAAAAACCCAGACTGAGTTTACTGGAAGACCAAAAACAACGACATTTTTATAGCTAACCATAGTGGTTCCCATAAACAATACTGTGCAAAAGCCACATAAAGCTTTATATATATATATATATATGGGCAAAAAGCATTTATTTAGCATTAGAATAAATACAAATAAACAACATATTGTGATAGCTTTACCACTTCTATACCTCTATCTTATTATTTCTATTTACAGTTATCATCCATTAACTAGTTTATTGAGTCAATGTTTTTTTAAATTAATCAGGTGCTCCTGGTGGTACTGAATAAATCCATGTGATGACTACATAACCCCAAAAACTCAAAACAAAACAAAAAGAAGTAACACAAGCCTGCAAAATCAAACAGATGGCATGAACCTGAAACCACTGCAAGCTCTGGAAATATTGTGCACAGTCTCACAAGTCCAGTTGGGAACCTCTGAGAAACAGTAGCAATACAGTCACCAAGAGTTGGAATCACCTTTATGGCACAGACTTATAGTTATAATTATTATCAGAGAAGAAAATGTGACTTTGCGCCATATCAGAGAGCACACAACCTATAAACTGAAAAGATGCAGACTGGGATTTACACCAGCATTCTGCAAAGCTTCTCAAACTAATGCATGTGTGGTTCAAGCAAAGACAGGTCAAAGGTATTCCCTATAACAGTTTTCTATAAAGTGCTTGTATTTTTTTTATGTTAGAAAGATGATAAGAGGCTAAATGCATTAGAGGAAAACCATGTTTCTCATGCGGGGAAAACATTTCCCAAATGGAAAACTGTAGAGCAGCATTTCATTCACTTCTGCCCAAAGAAAAGACCAGATTTACAGATAAAGTACACCCGAATGGACTCTTAGTGTCCATTTTTATGACAAATTCTATGATAAATTCAAAATCAATGAGTGGAGCAGAGTGGAACTATTCCATATTCCATATTACTGGCTGGTAAAAAATAATGGATGGCCTCTAATGTTAACTGTGGAGGTGAGCTAGCCATTGTGGTTAGAAGCCGAACGCTGATGTCAAACCCTGCTTAGAGTGTTACTTAATATCAGCACTTTCCAGAAGGTTTTGTAAAAGTACTTAACAAGACAGGAGAAGGGATACAGTCCCTGGAAAGAAGAGCCATCACACAAAGAGCACTTTAGTGACTAGCTAGTTAAAACCAGAGCAAGCTACCACAGCCACATTGTTAGCTAAATTACTAGCATCTAGGGAACTGAATCAATCATATGCACATTATCATACAGAGAACAAATTGTCATACCTGACACTAAAAGACAACTTTGATGTCTGTCTTACTACGTTTTGCATTCTGGGATCCTGTAAAGGCTTAAATCAAGGTAAGTTATCCCATTCAACATATGCAACCCATCCTGCAACAGGTTTTGGCAAGGCTATATTTTTATTTTAAATACAATAAAAAAAATGTCAAATGCAAATCAGTGGAAAATGCAGCATTGTTTTCCCCCACAGTGTGGGTGTAGCCTGAAGGAACTCTGTCTTTCAAACCCTGTGTATCAGTCTGTTTTGCTTTTGCTGTATTTTCTTCTCCCAACCTCTGCTGCTACAGATCCTGCTGTAGCACCGACAGCACCTCCTAGAGGTCCTCCAAAAAACAGTCCCACCATTCCTCCCACCAGAGCTCCTCCAGCTACCAGCTTTGGTACACGCTTGGCACTTGCTCCAGCCTTCTGTCCAACAAAGCGAAGGATGGAGCCAAGCCGAGAGGAGGAGGAGGCCTGGGGTTCCTGTGGTTCCACTTTGTTTTTTACCTCTTCCTCTTCTTCATCTACCTCTTTAAGAGAAGGAAGCATGCTTGAGATGGCCCGGTCTACCTCATCCAGCATTAGATTTTCTCCATCATGGTTGATATCTTTGTGTTTGTTCATGTGGTCAGGCTGCTGCTGGAGGCTGAAGTATCTCCCTCTGCTTTCCTTCACCAGGAGTTCTACCTTCTCCAGTAGCTCCTCCACATTCTTATTACTGGCTTTCTTCCTTTGCTCCATCACATGGTAACGATCACCACACTTTTTCACAAGCTCCAGCATCTCAGGGTGTTTTGATGAAATATATTGCTCCACACCTACTCCTGCCAGCAGGTCTGAGTAAGTGAAGACAACCAAGGTGTGTCTAAGGATGGCCTCAGGACCAAATACGTCTTCTATAGCACCCAGGCCATGCAAGATGGAGTGAGCAGACTGGGTAGCAGGCACACACAGCAGGAAAGCATGGGGGCCTGGGCTGCAAAGCGCCATGCAAGACGACAGATGGGCTTTCATCTCTGTAGGAGAACAGCTGGACCAGAACCAGTCTGGTGTGTCTACCACTGAAACCTAGAACAAAACACAAAACTTCTGATTATACAGGTAATAACCATTTAAAAAGGCAAGGGTGTGTATGGGCCAACAATTTAGTTCCTCACTCACAAAACTGAATAACATTCAAAGAACTTGTCAAAATTGTCAACGAACAAATGCATAAGAAGCAGTAAGCATAGAGTACTGACTTGTTTGTGTCCGATTACTGCTGTTCCTCTCACACACTGCTGCGTTGTAGCTTTGGTGATATTTCCACGCAATGTAAACTCCTCTCGGCCCAGGATGGTGTTCCCAGCCGTGCTCTTCCCTGACCCAGTCTGGCCCAGTAGGACCAGTCTTAAGTCTGAAGAGGAGAAGGAGGAGTTATCACTGGGTGAGGAGGGGGAAGAAGTAACAACACCTGTGGTGGGGTGACTGGAAGAGGTGATTCGAAGATAAACTAGGAAAAGAGAGAACATGGCAACACATGTTCCAGTTGTACTTTACTTCTCACATTTTAGGAATATCTTCACTTTTTGCAAGAAGAATGAAAACACTGAACAAGTCACTCAACGGATCTACAATATACAACATCTTGAGGAGCAGCTTACCAGTGTTTATGAAGTTCTGGTTGTTCTGACTGACACCAGCCTCTGTCTCCTCTGACATCTGACTCAGAATGGCCCCCTCTAGTGGTGGAAAAAACCCCAAAAGGATTAAATATTCTATAAAGATTGAGACTTCCCATTACATCCTTAAGCCAATAAAGTTTACAGAGGGTGAAAATGATTACTTATTCAGTAATCAGTATAACTGCTACATAAAAATTTAATAATGAAATATATACCATAATGCTGAAAAGTGCAAGGGTTTAAAGTCCTTGGTGATTGTGTGTATGTGTGGAATATATGTTATTAAAAAGGAATTCCAATATTTTACACCAATGGATAGAAAGTCAAAATTGGCCAAAATGGAAAATTACCAAACACGTTTTATTTTAGACGAACTGATGATACATGAACCGAGTAAAAGATGTGTTTAAATGTTACATATAAACTAAAATGCTGTAGAACTATAAAGCATAGATCATTGTACTATAGTATATTGACTCACATTTTACATAGGAGTTTGATGTTTGTTTGATGTTATTCAATATGCAATTGGTTTTCCACGGTGTATTTAAAAAGTTTTGCTTATTTAACAAAACATAAAGACTGGGATCAGCTTAAAAGAGAACCAACAAATATAGAAAAACATTTGATTCATCTGATTGAAAACAAGGGAGTAATGAAAAAACAAGTATCCTTAATTTATCGCAATCTGGTAATGGATATGTCGGATAATACCCAACATATAAAACAACAATGGGAAATGGAATTAATGTGACATTGGATGATGATGATTGGATGGATGTTTGTGCTGGTTGCCATAACTGTCCCGTTGTTCAACAATTTTGGACTGAAATTAGGAGGCTCGTAGAAAAACTCCTTAAAGTGAATCTTCCCTGGGACCTTTAACGTGTCTATTAGACAGATTCCCGGATTACCTGTCCCACGATCAGAAAGCTTTGCTACATCTCCTACTAATGGCTGCAAGGAAAATGAAAACAACCTACTGGCTGAAACCTGATCCACCTACGGTCTCACAGTGGATACAAAAAATCAGACAATTATATTCAATGGAACAGTTGACAGCACAACTACAGCTGAAGACCTATGGTTTTGAAAAAATATGGAGACCAGCTCAATGTCTTATCGGCCAGGCCACCCATGTCTCTTGAAATGTTGTATTTTTGCTTGAAACCTGTATTGTAATTATATGTATATTTAGTTGAGAGCTCTGGCCCAATCTCAAGACTGTGTTCATTGTTTGTTGATTGTATTGAATAAAAGTTCAAAAAGAAAAAAATGTTTTGCTAATTAAAGGCAAGGAGAAAAGTATAGAATAGAAAATGCATTACTTTACTGAATGTGTTTTTTTATTCCACACAGTATAAGGCGCCGGTGAAAAAATGAAGCTTAAGTTCACTCATCTATTTATTATCCATTTATTCCTGTGATTTCTTTGTTTTACTTCATACTTCATCTTTAAACATATCCTTCTTTTTTTTTATTATTCATTTTTCAAAATAATTGATGAGAGATTAAGTTTAATGAAGCGTGGGATCACATATGGTTGAAAATTATGGTTGAGGGTTAAACAACAACAAAAATTAGCAGAAAATCCAAATCCCCATGACTGTAATTCTACATATAACATGACATATAGATTGTATAATCTAGAGAATTTATTCATGTAAGCTGTGGTACCTTTAGTCAGCTTGAAACTGGACGTCCTCTGCAAGTGTCCAGCTGCGGTTTCCTGTTGCCCTTTTCCTGTTGTTGATGGCTGTGAGTGAAGCCCATTGGGCAGTTGCTGGGAGGTCACTTTGTCCTCTGACTCTTTTCTGTTCCTGCTTCTAAGCATCTCAGTCCCACTGTACAGTGGAGTCTGTGTGAGTACACGGTCAGCTGCCTCCACTCTGTTCTCCTCTTTGAAGCTGTACTTCCTTTGAAGCTGACGCTCTTTCTCCTGGATCCTTGCCTCCACCTCCCTCTGGAGGGCGCTCGTCAGGTAACAGCCCCCATGACTCTGCGCCAGCTGCTCCACCTGGAAAACCAACAGAAATTATTCTAAACATGTCCACTGCAAATACTTGCACATGTGTATTTATGACACAGATACATTCACAAATAAAATATTCTCACTAACTATTGACCAAAAATTTGAATATCTGTATTCAGCTTCAGCATAACTTAAAGGTGCTTAAACCTAGTGCTAAAGTAGTGCTGTTGTCTGGCAGGGAGCACTGGTATTTAGTAAACCTATTCTCCACAGCATTGTTCAATCTCCACAATGCCCATTGTCACGTTTTTGCATTGAGAAATCCTGTTTCAATGTTTTCTTACATGTCTATTCGTTTCCACACAAACACAAACGTTTGTATTCAACAGCATAAGAAACTACAGAAAACTAATCATGCACTAGGTGCACCTCACTCACCATCTCCAGCAGAGAAATGACCTGCTGTCTGTCCTGTGGCTGGCGGTTATTGATCACATGCAAGCGTCCTCCACAGCTTTCCACCATGGCCTTCAGTTGCAGCTCCTCCCTCACATACTGTCTCTCGTCCCGGTCCAGCAGGTAATCTCCACAGGTCAGAAGCACGAGGGTGTGGCCCAGTGCCCCGGTCCCAAACACCCGCTCCAGCTCTGCAGGAACCCGCCTGTCCATCTCTGTGAACTGACCCACTGGTACCAGGATGAGGAAAGCGTGTGGGCCAGGAGATGCCATACTGAGCGCCCGCTCTGTCTCTCTGTGGACGTTGGACTCAAGGTGCTGACCACTCCAGTACCAGCGAGGGGTCTCCACCACCATCAGCCGGCGGCCCTGGGACACACTCCGCCGGACTTCACACAGTCTGGAGGAGCTCTGGATCCTTGTGGAAGAGCTCTGGTCTAAGAGAGTGTCTGCGGTCAGGGTTTTACCACAACCAATGTTGCCCACAAGGACCAGACGTAGCTCTGGGGTATCAGGAGGGCTGCCTGACCACTCTTCACACATTTCTGGATTAAAAAAAGAAGATAGAAGATATAAATGCTAAGTAGATAATCATCTCCTAACTTTACATTGAACATTATCAATAATATCTGTTAATGGAATGTGCAGTCATTTTTAAACTAATCTGCGTTATCTGTAGAATATGTCATTTTCCATACACAACAGATGCAGAACTCTTACTTGTACCCTTGCAGTACTTATGTAAAGTGACTCTGCTCAGCATTTCTCTCTTTTGTCATTTTTACATGTTAATGTGTCATTAAGACTTGGCTGCTCTGTATTGTGCCTTATTCAGAAACCAGTCCAGGCAACAGTCCTTAAGACTTCAGTGCAAATGGCAACGGCTAAGCCGCTAAAGGCTAAATGGAGATACATGAAAATGAATTTATTTTCATTTACATAAAGGAGAAAAAGTGAGGAAATGAAGTTTTTCCAACACATGGGCCTACAGGAGGTCATCAACTTTCATTCCTCAGAATGTGTTGTAACATAAATTTTGACATAAGTAGGAACTTGTGCATTTAATGAGGCTGCAGAGGCTTTATTGAACAGCGCTGTTCTTTATTCACAACCGGCAACATGAAGGAGAAGCACATATATTGCTAACAAAAGTCTCTCTTGTGGTAGTCTCATATTACAGTAAACACACTGGAGAGGTGACACTGACTGTGACTTAGCACAGTGCACTATTAACCCCCCATCTCACCCACCAATTCACATGAACACTATGTGAATTCAACACTAATGGTGAATAAAACAAACATAACAGCAATAACAGCAATAAACAGTGCACTGCACAGCACCTTCTTTCTCCCGTCCCTGCACACACACACCCACGCACACACACTGCATGCAGCTCGGCCCAGCGTCTGTATTACCTTTAAGCATTTAATAGCCATTGAACTGCGCCTTTTATCGTATATGACAACACATACATTTAAAAACTAAAACGTTACCACAAATCATCATATGTTAAGTGTGACGTAGCTCGAGGACCCCCTGTACACTTAAAACCAACAGAACCTACAGGATTGCGGATCGAGTGGTCCCCGGAGTTACCATAATTTTTTACATTCTACAAACCCTCACATGACTTGTAATGACATGACATCACCTAATGGAAAATATATCTTGAGAACGACAAAAAACAGTACAGACTCCCTTCATTCCATCCTTTGGAAAAAAAAATCATTGCGTAATTTATACAAACTCCATTTACAGAAAAGTTGGGATTTTTTTTCAAATACATTAAAAAATATAGGAATGTGTGATTTGTTGACTCACATGTAGTTTCATTTAACTGCTTCCCAGTATTTTCACTAAACAACTTTTTTATGCATATAAAAAACATGTGTAACAGTCCCTTACTTTTTCATAAACAGCAAAGCTATCTGTTGCAGTTCCTCAAGTGAAATTTGTCCAAGTCTTGCTTTATATAAGACTTCAGGTGCCCAACAGCCCAATGTGGCCATTTTCTGATTAATTGCTTGATTGATTGATTGATGGCCCCCTTACACATAACATGACAGATGCTTCTCTTTTCTCTAATAAAAGACAGAAAAGTCTGAATAGTCTCATCTTTGACCGCAGCACATGCTTCCACTGTCTGTCAGTTGATCAGAGATTAATTCAGCTCCAGGAAACTTCTGTACAGAACTGAGGTTTGACGTGATCTTCTCTTGATGCAGTGGCTGACTGTGTCAAGTGACAGTGGTTATCCACACACCTGAGCCCTTTTTGAGCTCAGTCCCAATATACTGAGTGTATTGCAGGTCTCAAGTTCTAAATTCGTTCATCCTCTAGTTACATTGTTGTTTCATTCGCAATAAGTTGGAACTCACGCATGTAATGATGGTGCATATAGCAAACACAAATCTCTCTCTCTCGTAGGCGTTTGTTGTGGGATGTGGCGTGTTTCATGTTTTTTACTGTAGAGTCTGCCTTATGCTTGGGAGCAGAGGTGGGTAGAGTACCCAAAATCTGTACTCAAGTAAAAGTAAAAGTACTTACGGAAATATTTACTCAAGTAAGAGTAAAAGTAACAATCCCAATAGTTACTTGAGTAAGAGTAAAAAAGTATCTGATCG
>JBBIGC010034237.1:0-12056 GCA_037576955.1 Lepidarchus adonis
GGAACAATGTGTTCCAGCTCCACCTTTTCCTCCACATTGTGATCTCCATATACAGTACTACTTCCTGCTCTACAGTATTGTACTAATACTTCATCAGAGGGTGGAGGAACAATACATTCCAGCACCACCTTTCTTCAAACAGAGTGGTGTATAGGTCATCAGAAGTTCTAAGTTCTAAGTTAAGCAGCTCTTTTATTTCTGATGCAAAAAAACTGGAAAAATCAAATTGAAATAAAATTTATTAATTTCTTTATTTAGGTGATTTTTAAACTTACATTATAAGGTTATTCACTGTAAGAGAACTGCTTAAAATAGAGGTTTTTTTTTTTACAATTTTCCCTTAGCTTTTAACTCCTTCAATGTAACAAGGGCTTGGAGTTTAATTTCAGATGGTAAATTATTCTGGGTTAGGTGCTGAAAACCTGAACGCTTTCTTGCCCAGTTCAGTTTGTACTTTAGGAACAAACAATTGCAGAACATCCATAGATTTGAAAATGTGACTATTTCCTTATTAAAAGACAGGATAGAAAGGTCGGGACAGTACCTTTTATAAATAAACACATACTATTGTGGCGTCAGAAGCATAAAAACGTCCAGTTAGCTTTAGAATAAAGTCGGCAGTGAAAAGTAAAGGGACCCCGGTTTGTAACGATGGTAAACACTATCCAGCAAGCGAAGACAATGAACAAAAGCATTCATATACAACAATCTCCATAGTCAATAACAGACAAAAAGGTTGTTTCCACCAATTTCGACTTGTTTCTATGTTAAAATTCAGTTTCTTTACTACATACTGTATTTGCTCCTTATAACTCATCAATTACAATTCCTGAATATTGAAAAAATTGATTTGTTGATGATTTCTTGTCAAGATTTTCTCAGACAAGGCTGATTTCACAGTTTTTGAAGCAGAAACACAAATAAGGCCACTCCCACAGTGGGTAACGTCATGATAACTGCACACTCGCAGTTGCGAGGTTATTTCTTTGGATCTCCTATCCTGATCCACTGAAGTTCTTTATCCGTGCTTATCCTCATCTTACCCTTTTACCCTCTCAGGCCGACTCCTTCGGGCTATCTCGGCAGGACAGAAAGTATCTTGGCAGGGCTATAAGATAAGTCCTAGGATGGGAAAATATATGCAGATTTAGTATGTTAATTTATACATTTATCTCGCTCAAAGAGGAATTTGAGAGAAAATTTGAATGCTGATTTATACACTCCACACAGTCACAGGGTCTGGTAACAAAAACGTCCGCAGCTGTCAAAATCTCTTTCAGGATATGAAAGTGGAACCTGAAAATGTTTGATTTATTCCAGCAGGGGAAGAAAAATCCACATATTTATTTACCATCGCCGGTCGGTTCCATTGTTTCCTGCTTGTGTAACAGAAACGCAGGAATCGATCCGCCAACATGTCGTCCACATTTCGCTGCTTTATGAAAGAATTCCCGTAACTGAGGGCCACACAAATATCCTGCCTTGCTGTTGGGAGGCTATCGATCATGCAAGCTCCCCTCCCGCTCATCCTCTTGTGGGATTCTCAGGTTGCGAGCGTCACCGTCAGCCAGCAGGGAAGTGGAGT
Source organism: Lepidarchus adonis (assembly GCA_037576955.1). Lineage (NCBI taxonomy): Eukaryota > Metazoa > Chordata > Actinopteri > Characiformes > Lepidarchidae > Lepidarchus > Lepidarchus adonis. The sequence continues at coordinate 1,586 of JBBIGC010034237.1, forward strand.
TGGGTAACCGACAGCAGACACGACCTTCACACTAGGCCGAGGTCAAAGGGCTGGATGGGCTTTCCAGCAAGCAGTAGTGGTTGTGTTCCTCAACCAAGGCTGATGAATTATGGTCTGGTCTGGAATGAACATCAGCAGATGGGAGAAAGAAGATTACTCTACTATGTTGGTGGGAAATTAATATTGAGTGAGAATGGAAAGGGCAGAATGGAGATTTTCTCAGACAGAGCAAAATCTGAGATGAGTGTATCACTAGTGACTTGATAAACAGTACTGTGCAAAAGTCTTAGCCCCCTCATAAATGAATATGTAAGATTCAGGTTCATAGTGTTCATTGTCATATGATCGAGAAAATGTATCTGCACCATTAAAATCTTCCTTATCTGCCCACAGAATCCCAGTAAGAACAGACTAGAGAACAATAGAGTGGTTAGTGGTTTTCCAGAGTTCTCCTGGTGGAACCATCAAATACCGGGTTTGGGCTCAATCAGTGGTTTAATCAAGTTCTGCTGCTGAGAGAGTTTCAATGGCTGGAGGCACTGAGGTGGAATCATCTGCACTGTTCTAACATCTCCCATCCCTAACATCAACTAATTTTTACACATGACACAAATTTATGGGGTTTTTTTTGCATTTATCCTAATAATAACGCATGTTTTGCTGCAGAAAGACACTCACTGCTGAGATAAATATTTGCACAACTGACTGCACTGTAGATAGACAGAATATTAGGCTGCTTGGTGGGTACCTGGGTTCCAAAATTGCTTGGTAATCTGGCGGGAAGCTGGATGTATGCAGATGGCAGAGGACACAAATGGAGCCTGAGGGCTTGAGTTGTCTTTAGAGGGCTCTGTGGTCCCCTGTGCCCTGAGCCCATTTTTCTTGTGTGTAGAGCCTTTTATCACATGATTACTCAATGCGATGAAGGGTGCATGTCATTAGCGAGCCACGAGGCTGTTGCTCCCTAAGGAGACTTGCAGTAGTAGTATGTCTTTGTTTCCTGATCCCTACCACAGGTCAGCTTGGATGTGAAGGGTTTGCTTCCAAAATGCATTGTAGACCAGTTTCTACTGTTTGGCATATACAAAACTAGTGCCGGGCAATATTTGACATTATCATGATAAATTGTGGCCACAAGATGATTTTCTGAGCATTTCACGATATCGTCAGTACTTAAACGTCATTTCATCATTAGTTTCACTTACCTTATTGTACTTTGGTCTGAGAAACACAGAATAAAAATGATTTGTACTCATTATACATTTTAAACATATTTGTTGGTCCTTTTTCATTTGTTCCATCTTAAAAGATAATGGAACAATACATATAGAGACATATCCTGAATCAAAAAATGATGATTTTTTTGGCATATCGCTCACTATACAAAACATTCTGTTGCTATATTATGATTAATTCCACCTTTATTAGAGTGAAATAAAAAAGAATTCCCATTATTTATCAGCTGTCACTTTTTTCAAGAGTTCATCATATCCAAAATTGTTAGAAAAAATAGAGCATTTTGGAATAAAAATTAATTTTATAGTTTAGGGCAACATCAGTTTCCCCTAGGATTTAATGTAAATATTCCATAATTACATAATTAATTACATGGTTACATTTAAAAAAGATAAAATATGTTTTTTATTCTACAAAATATGATTCCATCAAATTCAAATGTCAATAAAATAACTTCTACAAACATAAATGTAGTATAATGTAGTATAAACCTAGTACATAGGTTGAGAACACTGTTGAATAATTTTGTTTCAATGATCTACTACTGAGATATGATCTACTACCTCATGGCAGTGGCCAGATTAGTGCCGAATAAAGCCCGGGTGGTCACATGTCTTAGGGAGGCTCAGCCATTCGGGCTTGTAGTGGGAGGCGGCTTCATCCCATTGTCATTCAGGAGGACAAAGGGTTATTTTTACATGTGGTGATGGGGTTGTTCTGCTGTTTGGGCGCTTTTGGCTCTGGGATCAGAGACCTCATGCACCCTGAGGCAGTCTGTTCCACAGAAGGAAAGAGTGTAGGTAAAGTGTTCCTGGGGACAGTTCATCATGGCCTGTGTTCATAAAGCTTCCCAGATGAGGAGTGCTGATGTAGAGACAGATTCTTCTGTAATTTAGCACTTCTGTTCGGAGAACCTCTGAATGCAGGCTGAGATGTTTAGGACTGTGGGCTGCAATTTGTCTTATTTTTATTCCAGTGTGATTATCTGACAGTTCATTTCTCAGGCAGATGCTGATGTTACTTTATTTCTGGGATTCAGCGTAATGGACATGTACAGCTGCTAAAAAAAAATCTGAATTTTATTTCAGATGCACTGATGCGCCAATAGCGGAAGGTTTTCATGCAGGTTATCTGCAGATACTGATGCTAATGATGAACCACACACACACACACACACACACACACACACACACACACACATATATATATATATATATATTTTTTTTTTTTTAATAATAATTATGATTATTTGTATTATTATTATTTGTATTATTGTTATTATTAGGATAACTTAAACCCTGATTTGCTTGGATTAGAATTTAGCATTGCAGGGATTCTTTAGAGTTATATGCAGTAAAATATAAATCAAGACAGTATTTGTGGCCTAAATTTGGCTCATCTTCAGTAAAACATCTGTCAGTTATCTGTTTCAGATACAGGTCAGTTCTGAGGGCAGTTGTGGCCTAGTGTTTAGGATCTTGCTCTTGTGATCAGAGGTTCATAGGCCCAACTCTTGGCTGCCCCCTGCTCCCTGCTGGTTAGATTTCATTGGGGTCTACTTTTTGTGATGGGGTGTGTTCACAATGACAAAAAGCTTTATAAACATGACTGTACTGCCTTAATTTGATTAGGCTTTTTGGTTTTTTGTGTATTTTTGCTATTATTGCTATTATTTATTATCATTCTGATTAATAACAAAAAGTGACAGTGAATCTCAAGGTTGAAACAACTGCAGTTGCGTCTGAACTGTAATAGCCAGTGATTTTAATGAGTCAGAAAAGCATGAGATGCAGACTGTGGGTCTCTTGTGACCATCTGCAATATCCAACCATTATCTTAGGTAGCGCTGCTTTACCTAAAACAAATACACAAACTAATATCAACACAAGGCCAGCACGTTTGTTTGCGTTGGGCCCTTGGAGTGCATGATTACGAGTGCGATGACATTATGAGCAAATTTGCTGAAGAAGGCCTATGTGTAAAAGAAAGGAGGTCATTGTTTTGTGCTTAAAAAAGAACAGAAAAAAATATATTGCCCATTGTTATTCTGGCAAGTTCCTCTGCTGCTGTATTGAGGGATACAACAAAGCTCCTATTGAACTGGCATAGAGTTTAAACAGCAGACTAATGAACACTGCAGAAATCTTCCTTAACAGCCATTAATTCAATTACATTGTGTCTTTATGCAGAGCCCAATTCTGCCTCACGCTACATCTGACAGGCAGCCATGAGCTGTCATGACGGATGATTGCACTGGACAGGAAACTGCACTGCCTCCACCTGAGTAACGACAGGATTAGCAGTGGAAGGAGCACGCTGCTAAAGAGAAGGATGGAAATCAATAGAGGCTGTAAGGGTTAATGGGTAGATGTATGTAGCATGAGGGGCTGTCTGGACAGCCAGGATGAAAATAAGCAGATCTTCGGAGTACAGCCTTCTTCCTTGGGCCTAGATCTCTGAGAGAGAGCCAGAATGGAAGAACGTGCTTAGCCTAGCAGTCAAAAGTTCACCATGATCCAGAACGCATTCACACCTGACGTTGTACCATTCCAGCCTCCAGTACAAAGTCTGTCCTGTTGCATCTCAGTTTGAACAGAGCAGGTCATTCTCTGGGGATGTCATGGTGAGCGAGAAACTCAAAGAAAATGAGCATCTGAGAGTAAAGGGGGTAGGGCTGTGTTCAAAAAATTGATACAGAAAAATATTGTGACCTACTCGTAGACAATACACACATCGATACAGACACTGTGGTATCAAAATTGGCAGTTTAATGATTTTTTGGCAAACTGTCCAATGGTGTAATGGCAGTCCCCCATAATACATTGTGCAAAACAACTGTATGACCCCAGCAAATACTGTTGCCTGAATGTAGAAATATCAAACGAGAGGCCTGGAACTTTTATGTGAAATATGGCGGGTGACGTTCAGTGGGTGTATTTATACAGTATTATTTGTATTATTGTTGCGTTTGAATATTAAATACTGTATATGCAGTACATTTTTAAAGTGAGATTTTATATTTTGGGCCTCATTTTCCATTTTTCATGACAGTTCAGCTGTTCAGAATACATGTGTTGTTTTTAGTCCAATATTGTATCAAGATATGTATTGCATTATATCGTTGCCCTTTTATCGTGATGTGTATCGTATCGGGAAGTTGTTGGCAATGCCCGGCCCTAGACGGAGGATCGTTTATATGAAGATTTGAGGAACTATGGTAACCCTGAAATCGGTCAAGGAACAGTCTACGTGACCATCCTACACCCGAGCCCTGCCCCTCTAATATAAACCATAGTATTTAGTATTAGTATTAGTATTAGTAATATTAGTCATATTAGAATTTTCCAGTAGGTGTGAATGGGTGTGACACGTGTGCTACACGTATGAAAGGGCAGCTGTGGACAGTCACCAGGCCTGTGTGCATGTGTAATATGTAAGTAAATATGTACTAGGCCATAATGAGCGACTCCAGTCAATGCGCAAGGCTGGCTGACTGACACACTTCACACTCTCTTACTTCATTAGCGCTGGTAATTGGCGACAAAACCAACGGCGGATCACGTCGGCCCCGGAACCTGCAGCGCACGGTTAGCGAGATGACACGGCACGAGCCGAGCGGCAGCACCATTCTCCTGCGTGGACGATGGGAGACATTTACTAATGAGGCCAAGCCTTCCAACCTGTCAGGCTACTCCATCATGCACAGACACTCATGCACGCTCACACACACACACACACACAAGTGCACAGTGACTGGAAACAGCAGTAAATCACAATTAGAATGACATGGCTTAACAAGCCGCACAGCCAGCCCCACTGTTAATTCTAGAAACCCACAGAATTACTGTGCTATAACTAATAATGAGATCGTTTCTATTACTACGAGGTAATAACTTTCTTTGTTGGTATAAGATTCTGGGAAGTTTTTTACTAATTGAACACTGAGATATTACAGATCTCTGAGGATGGACATCTGCATAATTAATTACATAAATACAGTGTTTCGTAAAAGCTAGACTTTTATTTCAACAAGTTTATAAAGAAAGACATTTTTTGTCTGGTTTATGACCCTGGGGAGAGTCACACAAGGCTGTAGGAAAAGCCTTCACCTCATAAAATTATTTCCATGAATGATGTTCCACTCCTTCCCCTTTTAGGAGAATTGGATTATCTGGCATGATTGATTTCCAGGGTATTGTGCTGTGCCTTCATTTGGAATGTAAATAAATCAGAAGGTCACCTTCACTTAATTAGCTTCAATTCAGAGCTGCCTGGACACGAACATGCATTGTGTTGTCTGCGAATAAACACCAAGATATCTTAGCCCCGAGACATGGTGTGTATTTGCATTCGTACACAGGAAATTTATTTAACATTTATAATGTTAAATTACTTTTATGTTGCATAGGAGGTAATAAGACATATTTTTATATAAACTCCAGTTGAAATTTACATACGGCCCCCCACAGGCGTGGAGTTGTCATTCCCTGCTCTAGAGTGTAATTTCGTTCTTCACCTGCTTTTTATTAAACCCACTACTCACCCTAAGAATACAAAAGAGAAGTAGAAATGGATTAATTAAGCAAAAATATATATATTTATCTCTTGACTGTAAGAAACTCTGCAAAAATTGCTGAAGCTCTGCTGCACTGGCAAGAATCTGGGGAAATTTGAGGATGTACTTCAGCTCAGAGCTCAGATCTCTAAAATGAACAAACTAACCATGACTGACCATCAGCTGTGATGTGAAAGATGGTGTCTTTGCATATGGTTTTTAAATTTGCCTTTTGCTTTGCAAGTCCCAAGCTATGTAGACTATGTGTGAAAAGATTGGGCTTTGTCACCCCCTTCTGACACAAATGGAAACTGTCCTAGCTATACTGAATATGTTATATTAAAATCACGTTAATGTTTTTATTATGAAATTTAATCTAAAGGGTTTAGAAGTGGGAAGATGATTCAAGCTACAGTAATGAGTGAAGGTTCTATGAGTAAGCACTAAGTACTAAGTGAAACCAAGTTTTCAGGAGATATTATAAAATATTTAGGAAACTTTTTTCTTCATTTGTTTGGCATTGCTCATTAGCCCACTCTTTTTATCCCATTCTTAAGAAATGTATTCTGAAAACTCAATTTTGCCATTTATCACGAAGATCCTCAGACTCTGATTTATTCTTAGGTAAGAACACAAATGTATGCTCTTGTGTGAGTAACTTAAGTATCACCATTTTAGTAAAATGGTTACGAATCTTATATGGCCTTCTCAAAAACAAATTTAGGAAAAAATGAGTTAGGTAATGAGACCCAGTGTTATTTGTCCTACATAAATGCTAGTGTCTTAGCTCCGCCTTTGCCCCGCCCATTCGTTATCTTGTGCACCTGCTCCTTCTTACCTAGGTATGCCTTATTTAGTATTAATATTTAAACCCTTGTGTTTTGGCCAGATATGTGTAGCTGTTTCAGAGTTTTTTCTACGTTTGTGGATTTTCCTTATTAAATATATTTAAGCTGCAAGTCCTTGCACTGTTGTTCCCAACACTCTTACAGGTTTATCTATTTCATTGGTAAGCTTGTCTGTCAGGGTGCGACCCTATTTGTAGGAAAAAGGCTTGTGAAGTAAGCTACAATTAACTTAACACTGGATACAGCTCTCGGAAATGTGAAGTCGGCACTCTGGGTAATGGCAGGCCTTGAATTACTTTTGACATCAATCATTTTCAATTTGAGAAATTCCATCCAATAATTAACACTACTGATCGATGGGTAAAAAGACCAGTGGAGGCAAATAATGAGTCTAGGTTACTGAACATGACATCAAAGGAGATCCATAAAAGGATGAAAATGGTCAGAACTTCCTGTCTACCAATGATATCCTAAGTGTGATGCTGGGGTAACCGTCACAGGACAGGCGATGCCTCAGAATTGGTTTGTAATGTAATATATAATGACACCCCTGTGTTAATGGTTAATTACTCGGTGGGGAGCTTTGGTTTGAATTGTGTCCACAGCTCTTTTGAAAGAAAAGGGGAAAGGCAGAGGTCGTGGCTCTTGCAGTGCATCCAAAGGCTGGAGTAAGAAGCTTTTATTCCCTGTAGACCTCATTAGGCCTTGAGGGGAAGTGGAGAGAGTCTGACCACTGTAGAGTAGCCCTTACTCTCAAGTACAACGCTCATACCTTTAAAAGTATTTGCTCAAAGTTTGTGCCTCAGTTTTTACAGGTCAGTTTAAGGTCCAGAGGAAAAAAATGTGATGGAGTTGTTTTTCAGGTCTATGGTGGTGGGTGTGAAATCCTTCATTTCCAAAATATTTTCTGTTTTAATACAAAGTTTTTCATTACAGATTATATTACCAGACAATTCATCAAATATCAAAGATTCTGAGTAAAATCTTTGAAATATTGGATTGAAATTTGGAATTTATGAGCTTTTCTTTAATAATTCAAACCCTCCATAGAAGTTTCTGACGAGAATAAGACAATAAACAGACTTTAAACAAAGGTATTCTTAAACATAGCCAGCGTCAATAATATATTTAAATTATGATCTAGAAATTGTCCTTTGTTTTAAATTGCTCTACATGGTTTTTTTTGTTGTTGTTGTTGTTTTTTACACATTTAAACGAGTAGATTTTTAGTGTGGACTCATACGTTTGACCACTATGGAGGTTTTTTTAAACCACTAACCCAATTTGGGTCACGGGGAAGCTGAAGCCAATCTCAGTTGACTGTGGGCACAAATCAGGGCTCACCCTGGACAGAAGGCACAGAACAATCATTCACACACACTCACACACCTATGTGCAATGTTAAGTAGCCAGTCAACCTCCACACGCTTTTGGACAGTGGGACACGCTTTTGGACACGCTTTTGGACAGTGGGAGGAAACCGGAGAACCTTCATGCTGTGAGATGACCACACCTCTTTGCTGCCCTTGACAACTATGGATGAAAGTATATTTCGTTTTAAAAATAATTTTCCCAATTTTGTGAAAAATCCATTCTATTTTTTTATAAGGAGCCAGGCTGAAAAGGAAATTGAACCTAAAAATCGTATTTTCTTATTAAAAAGATTGTTATTTCTCATATTATCACCACATATGCAGAGAAGGAAATAAGCTTTTTGAAGCGAGAATACTTAACGTCCTGATATTGAAGTGAAACTTCCGATGGCATCTATTTATAGCGTCGCCAGATGATGAAAGCTTGACAAATCAAAACCAGGAAGCAAGTGGGCTTTTTTCAGAAACAAGAGGCAACCTAAAAATGTTTCCTCTCAGCACATCAGTGACAGGCAATCAAGGCAGATATGATTTGCGGATCAAATGATCCTTTAATCTGTGGCTGAGAAAATGATTCTACAGCTTTGAGCTAAACAATTGTTCTTATGAGCTGCTTGAAATTCTAGTGTCTTAGTAGAACACTTCTGTTTTTGCTCGTTTTGTCCTTGCAGATGCCATTAAGAAGGCGAAACCTCTACTCTAGCGTAGGGAAGGGTCACCAGGACCTGCTGTGGTCAGAATTGGTAGAATTAATGGGCCAGGACTAGAGCAAGCATGATGCTTTTAAAAAAGCTTGTTGTCTCCCGCCGGCTCCAGGGGCTTGTCTGAAGTGCCCCGCCAATACCCACCCCTTCCGGCTTTCAGCTGTCCAGCCTGGAACAGCTGAGGAGCTTCCCTGAGATCAGAGGCATACGCCCAAGCCTCTTTGCTTGCACAGCTGACAAAACCCCGCCACGGTGCTATGCTCCCCACCCCCCACCCCAGTACACCCCAGCCTTCCGCCTTTTGCTTCAGGGCCGCAGTGCCGGAATCCACTGCAGTGTGGGGGGCGTGGGTGGCACGCTCTGTTGTTTTAGCAACACGCTCCACTAGTCTCAGGCGTCAAGTCCCTAAACCAAGCGTGTCCGAGACACATATCTGTCCCGGGAGTGTGCCGACCCTCCCTGGCTCGGATGTCTGAAAGCCCCCTCCTCCTGGACAACCAGAAGACCCTCAAACTCAAGCCTGGCAGAGATTTAAATGGAAGAAGCGTTGCGGCGGAATGATATTATGTATTTGGGTCAGTTTGTGTCAGGCCGGCCCGAGTTTGCTCATCAAGAGTTGGGTTTTTCTTCCCTAATCTCTGTGTAATGCAGGAAACAAGAAACAGAATCTTTCAGCTGACATTCCGAAGATGCACACACAAGAATTTCCCAATTTATCTGCATGGTTTTTTTTCCACAGTTCTCCATACGTTATGTAAGTGTGCTCTGACCAAAGGGGCTCTAATGGGCACCCAACGAAACGCACAACAAGAACACCCTCCACCCTCTGCCCAACCTCTTATCAGCTCATTAGCATGGAAGCAGGAGAACACATGGAGGGAAAACTCATAACCAATAACCCTCCTGCCCGACTCTCGACGTTCTTTGCTCATTTCCTTTTCCTTTTTTCAATCTGCACTTTATTTACACTTCCATCGCCTGGGTCTTCGGGCCACCCCAGATCTGGGGGTCACAAACGGCAAGTGAGAAAACAAGAAGAGATGTTATTTTTCCCTCCCTTTCCCTCCCTCAGCCAATATTCTCTGCCCGGTGACCTTCTCGGCAGTGGAAGTGGAGGAAGCCAGAGAGGCAGCGGCCGAGGGGCCGAGCGAGGAGAAATAATACCTCGGAGCAGAAGAGTGGAAATGGAGTTTCCTGCTGGGCACGCCAGACCCGCTGCCAAGGCCCAGGAAGGATAATAACTGCACTGCCTTTGTGGAGCATCTAATTAAATAAAAAAGAGAAAAAGAGTTCCACATTATTGCCTCTACTCATTAAATACAGACTCAGCCCTGTACTCCCAGCCTAGCTAGATCACCAAACTGATTTAATTCAGCGCCTACTCTCAGCTGGAGCTTTTCTCGCTAAATGAGAAAAAATGGAGAAGATGGGATGGCTGCTAGTTAAGGTGGAAGCAGAATCTTTGGGACAAGTTAGGGGGCGTGACTGACACCTTGAAATGGAAACAATAAAAGATTAAATGGCGCCAGTGAAGCGATAAGCATAAAATGCTTCAAATGCCAAATTTGCATTTAGCACCAGTGAAACTATATCAACCTACTTTATTTTTAGGTGAATTACTTGCAAACATGTAGAACACAAAAAATAAAGTAAAAAAAAAGACAAGATGTTTTCTAACCAGGTTTATATTCATTGAAACACGCATCTTGTTTTGAGGAGAAAATGTGAATATGAATCAATATCTATATAATCTAT
>JBBIGC010034248.1:0-12055 GCA_037576955.1 Lepidarchus adonis
CATTGAGAGTGTACTCTGCTGCTACATCACTGTCTGGTACGGGAACTGCACAGCCACTGAGCAGAAGATCCTGCAGCAAACAGTGAGGACAGCAGAGAACATCATTGGGGCCCCTCTCCCTTCCATCTCCCAGCTCTACCAGACACACATCATCCGTCGAGCAATCAGTATCGTGAGGGACACTTTCCACCCTTCACATGCTCTGTTCTCCCCACTTCCTTCTGGCAGATGGTTCCGCAGCATAAGGTCTGCAACTGCCACACACTTCAGGAGCTTTTTCCCACAAGCGGTCAGAGCCCTGAACTCATTGCCACCACCCAAGAACTGCTTGAACACACACACTCACACATACTGTTTTGCGGCTCCATTTGCTGCAGCTCATCTTACATATGTATGTCTTGTCTGTGTCAAACCGTAACAATATTTTTGCACTCACCATTTGCACAATTTCACTTTAAAATGTCTTGTCTTTCTGTGTCAGTGTATTTATAGATCCTTTCTATATCTTTTTATATATTTATATTTTATTGTTTTAAAATATATGTGTAATTGCTTTTAAGTATTTTGTTTTTGATATTTTATTGTATCTTCTTTACAAATGCACCAGGGTGGGGGGCTGGGTGAAACGCTATATCAATACACTGTGTACTGTGTATGCAGCTGTATTGACAATAAAAACCTCTTGAATCTTGAATTAATGCATTATGCCTGAACCCGTAATGCAAAGTTTATATAAGGAAAGTCATTCACTGGAATATTTACACACATTTTTCTCTCTGACCTGCAGGGGGAGACAAAGATCCTTAAGCTGAAAAATCTTCGACCTCAGGACTATGCCAATTACACCTGCACTGCCTCAGTCCGCAATGTCTGTGGCATCGCTGACAAGAGTGTACTGTTTCAACTCACCAACAAAACAGGTAAAGAGTTGCTGCTGTCAAATGGGACAAATATCAAAACCTGGATTAATCCAGTTTCAGTCCTATTATATTATACTGCTGGCTTATCAATTCAGTAGGTCCAATCATAATGCCATGAACTGACCCACAGTTATCACTGTATGTCACTTTTTAATCAAAGATAAGGGAGACCATTTTTTCCTTTTCTTCCTCTGCACTTGGGTCAGTCATTACACACTGTCTTTTAATCCACTACAGAATTTAATTCAAAGCCTTACTCATTATCTCTGAGTCACTAAGTGGTTTGGACCCTAAATGTAACTCTACAATGGTTTAAGAATACCTGACTGAAAGCTGAAAGCTAGTAGTGCCCAGAGCTATTTCTAAAAAGGATGAAATGGTATTTAGTCATGATGCTATGCACTGCTTGGACCAGCTCCCCATGGAGATCTGTCCCAACTGTTGCCAGTTTACAAAAGAATTTTAATCAATAAGCTCTGACGTTAACAGTATTACTTCAGTAGATTAAGCTTGTGAAGTGAACAAGGCACACGTGCAAGCAAAGCATTTTTTAAAACTGTAAATCCAAAAGCAGAATCAAAAACATCTTTTGTGTCATCAGGAACAGACAATCAAAATGGCAAAAAAAAAAAGTTGCAAAGTGAATAATACATTTAAAGTCAAAATCATGCAAAAAAAGGCTAATACAAAAACAGGATCTAGGCAAACAAGGTCAAGGATTCTGGAAATATGCCTAATGCTTTTCAGCGATAAGATTACGAAGATCTTGGGAGAGTTCTTTGCTTTTACCCATCATGAAGTCTTTCCTGTGTGCCTCCTGGTTAACGAGAAGCCTTTATAGGCCATCTCCTGCCCCACTCCAGCTTACCACTGGCTTCTTGCAGGGGAGCGGAGCTGTTCAAAACAACATTCCAGTCCCTTTTTTCTGATGTGTTAGCACAACACACCCCATGATATATTCTGAACTGGTGGGCGGGATTTTGGGTGGGTTTGTGGTCAGGCAATGAGGGAGCATTCCTTAATTTGTTTTGTTACTTTCAGGGCTTTTATTCTTAAACTGTTTAATTTTGCTAGATTCACTTTTAATGCTTACGTTTCTATGTGCCACTTTTTTGTTTCCCTCCAGCATCTCCCACCATTAAACTGTTAGTGGAAGACCCCATAGTGGCAAACCCAGGACAGACAGTGACCCTGGTATGCATTACCTCTGGAGGGGAGCCCACCCCAGGCCTTACATGGGTACACAATGCAGAGGGGCTTCCCAAGAAAAGCGTTCTGAATGGTGGAACATTGACAATCCCTGCTATCAGCATAGAAGAGGCCGGCATCTATAGCTGTGTGGCCAGCAACAATGTTGGCAATCTGGCCAAGAAGTCCACCAACATCATCGTCAGAGGTTTGTACAGCCATCTTACATTTATGGTATTTGGCAGATGCTCTTATCCAAAGCAACGTACATGGTGAGCATTTGGGGGTTTCAGTAATAGAACGTGTGACCCTACGATCACAAACCCACTTCTCTAACCATTAGGCCATAAGATCTTAAAACTTTGCTTTTCTGTTTTTTTACCTGCTTGTTGGAAGATATAGAAAAGTAATATAGTTCAAGGATCCAAAAACAAAACTTGTGTACTGTATGGATGTTACTTGGGTTTCAGTATTTCATTAATTATTGCTAATTGTAACTTTGTATTATACAAATGCTACTTGATGGAGTTCAGTTTATTTCCACATAAATTATTATTATAATAACCACATAAAGCGAAATATTAAAAAGTAAATGTAAATGTACTTACTGTTACCCTGTCCAATCAGCTAACACTTTGTCTTGCTCATCTTGAATTAAACAGACATTTGAATGTAGCTGATGTGCTTATGTCTGTTGTATTTGGCTTTTTATTGTTGAATTTAGTTATTTGATTTCCTCAGTTTTGTGAGTCAAATTATTAGAATCAGAATCAGAAAAGAATCAGAAAAACTTAATTGTCCTTAAGGAAATGGCTTAAATGTGAAGATGCAGTAAATTCATTTACACTACTCACAATAAGTTAGGGATATTGTTATTTTATACCATTTGCCGCAATGACAGCTTGACAGCAACATCTCATGCTCCTCACTAGCTTTATCATTTTCTTCGGCAATGTGTTCCACTCTTCCACAAGTGCTACGCCCTGTTCTGCCAGGTCATGTGGGGTGGGGTACGATCATGCAGTCTCTACTTCAACTGGTCCCAGATGTGCTCTATGGGGTTCAGGTCAGGGGACATTGATGGCTATACCATATGAGGCACTCCAACTTCCTAAAGTCGAGAAGAAGAGATGCCAGGTATCTGGCTTGGACACAGAGTAGATCAGTGTATAGCAAACTGAGCTATATTTAAAAGACATGGGCTTTAATGGTGGCATGCTCATTGAAGGATATTATTATTAATTTATTGATTTATGCTTGCTATTTTATTTAAAATGTAATGCTAGCCTGTGGAATGTTACTGTTGAAATATGAATCAGAAAGTTGTAACCAAAAAAGAGGCATACAATTTTAATTTACATTTTATTTAAGAAATGAATGCCATTGATCTGTATTTTTATTTGAAATTCGATTTTGCATTTGTGCAATAAGTTATGAATTGCATAGTATTAAGCTTTGCTTGTTCCATATTCAATATATAAGCAAAACCTGTTTTGGTTTATATAAAAAGGTTCATTCTTATATCAGCGTAAATATGTTTTCAATAAATATCAATGTTGGCCTGCAACTTTGTCCAAGGTTTAAATTTTGACCCACTGTGTATTTGAGTTTGACACCCCTGGCCTAAAATTTAAAGCAAAGTAAAAGTTGGCCAGGAGGCACAAAAACAGGTCTTATGCCACTGTTTGCTCTCTTGCACCCCTCTGATTGGATTTTTGTCATAACAAAAACAGCCTGTATGCTCAGAAGCTTTCTGAGTAAATTAATATTTTATCTGTTAAACTAATTGCTATAATCAGAACCTCTACAAATAACTGAAACCAATGAAAACACTTTTTCTAGAACAGCATTTAAATGATGTTTTCATAAATAATTTGTCAGCATTAACTAAATGCTTTTTGCTTAAACCCTTCTTCTCATCTTCATCTGAGATTGTAATGGAACTCCTCTCCATCAGCCTCCAGTTATGAAAAACTGCTTGTTTTGAGAGGTGATCCTTGTCATTATATATTACACATGGGCATTGTAAAGCCACTGCAACAATTCCCTCAAGATGTTTTTAATGAAGCCCTGCATTCCTGAGTAACATCTTGTGCTACTTTTTCCTCATTAAATCACCACATTCATGCCATTAGACAGATAGAAACAGTGGTAGCTTGGGGATGAAGAGTTTTCATTAGGTAAGCCATTCTGACCATTGGTCGGGAAGTTTACAAGCCATGAGTTTTCTCTGCTGCACAGATGGCAGAATCTCATTTGCCAGGAAAAATAAGCAAGGGATTGAGGAGAAAATTCTATTACATGTGGAGGATTGAGATGTTTGGTAATCTCACAGAACACTGCTGGACATATGAAATGCTTTTCATTGCTTGTGGAGGACAGAACACAAGAGCTTTTAAATATTTACAAATAAGATTTATTGCAAACTGATAAAGAAATACCTTTGTTAGCATTTACAATAATGAACATTGTTATTAGTCTTGTCTCCTAAAACAAGTTTAGGATTCTGTTTCATGACTGTGAGCACTTTACTTTTTACCAGGCTACATTATACACTGCTCATAAAGGGAACAGAAAATAAGACATGAATGAAATATTCTTATTAAATACTTTGTTCTTTACATAGCTGAATGTGCAATGTGACAACAAAATCACACAAAAATTATCAATGGAAATCAAACTTAAATCATGGAGGTCTGGATTTGGAGTCCCACTCAAAATTAAAGTGGAAAAGCACATCACAGACCGATCCAACTTTTATGTAATTAGATTAGATTCAGCTTTATTGTCATTGCACATGTATAAATACAGAGTAACGAGATTCAATGTAGCATATAATCAGAAGTGCAAAGAGCAGCAAGTGCAATAAACACAGTATATGGATTATGTACAGTTGGATGCAGTATGTAGTATGTAAAATTTAGAGCAAAAGGTAAGGTAATAGTGGGAATAGATAAATAGATAAGTATATACATATATAAATAATACACAGATGTTCAGATGTATGAATAGCCAATATACGTATGCACAATATACAGGGAACTATGTGTGTACAATTATACTAGTACATAATATATTGTGACAGAGCTGGTGATTTCCGTGTGGAACATGAGATGCGAATCTGTACTGGATCACAGGTTACCACTATAACCGAACCTTTCCATTGATGTCATTTGACGTCTTTTCCTGTTCAGCCTTTATCTCTGTTACTTGAAATTGAAAGGGCTAGGGGTCAGGCTGTACCATACAAGGGCTTCGTTGATATTCCTCTAACTTTCCCCCGAAAACGTGATGGGTATCGCTGAACATTTGACTGCTTTGGCAGTTTTTTGTTCCAGAGTGTCACTTCAATAAGCAAACTCCATTGTTAATAGGCACAAATGCTCTGCTGCAGCTCTGCCAGCATAGCAAGTACCGTGATGAATCCACCTTCTTGAGAAGGGTTGATATTTTTGCCCTGCTTCTCCAGCATGTGGTTCAAACCTGTAGGATTGAGGCCAAGCTGTACCCTGTGTAAGACTTATTACCATTTGTGCGAGGCACACAGCGTGTATTCCAGGAGAAACTAGAGTAGAAAAGGGAAATTTGCGGACAACCTTTGTTCTTGAGCCACCGGAGTTGGGTTTCCTCCCTGGTGGGTTCCTTCTTGAGTGTGCCGTCACGAGACTTAGCTGTAAAGCCTCATGTCAAGTTCCTGTAGTCCTACTGAACGCAACCAGCCAAGACATCACAATACCCCTCAAGTGTATCCTTGGCAAAGTATCAGCAGTTTTTCTCCAACACCCCTAAATAGCCCTTACAAAGGAGGCTGAATAGTGTGATACCCCTGCAGTTAGAGCACATCCTCCGGTCCCCCTTCTTAAAAAGGGGTACCACCACCCCGGTTTACCAATCCAGAGGTACTGCCCCAATGTCCAGGCGATGTTGCAATGACGTGTCAACCAGGACAACCCTACAACATCCACCCCTGGGGCCACACTCTTGACCACCAATCTCTACTGTACATCTCCACTAACATCTGTCAGCCTTTAATGGGATGTCTCAGTGAAATGAATAGGGCTGAATGCACATGCACCAGGGCCGGGTGCTCAAGTAAGTGCGCCCCAGGGGTCAGGTGCAAAAGTAAGTGTACCCCCTGGGTCTTGTGCAAAAGTAAGTGTGCCCCCTGGGTCTTGTGCAAAAGAGACCCCCAGGGGTTGGGTGCAAAAGTAAGTTCGCCCCAGGTGACAGGACACATGAACACATGACAAAAACATGTGACAAAAACGTGACATGACAGGGAATTCGGGAAACAATTTTTCTTACAAATAAATATTTTAATATGGATTATTTTATTTATTTTAATATTATTTATTAATGTATTTATTTTCCCAACTTTTTGGTTTAGATTATTAAAATAAACAGACCACTTCATTGATTTATGAATTTTATTTATGAATATAAATGTAGCATAGAATAAGGTAATATGAAAGCAGTTGGTTAACAGGAAGATGGATAAAATGAGAGAACCATAAGAAAACATAAACATATTGTGACAAGATCGGCCCACAGACGACACCAACAAGGTGGATGGGAGGCAAAAACAACCGCGAGGGGAGATTTATTAACAGAAATGAAAATGCTTAGAATAAACAAAGATAGATGAGGAGAAGGCTGAAGTCCCGTCCTAAAGATGGGGAATCACTCAAAGGGAATTAGGGAGAGCCGCAACGCGAGGTCTCCTGGTCCATCTCGGAATCTCCTTCATCTATAAAACACACAGACATAAAGGCAAGAGAGAGAAAGAGTGAAAGCGAAAGCAGGGAAAAGGCAAAGACAAAAAAACACACAGAGTAGAAGGCAGGTAGAGCTCAGACCGCCTTAGCGTTGATTAGCGTTTCCCTCGACTGCGTACACCGTGCGGAGCTTCGCTGAGACACGAGTGCACGATACTTACCAGCGTTGTATGCACGAGGCCTAGGTGCTGTCCATGGTGCTGAGCCATGGTACAAACCTGTCCTTGCCATTGGAGCGGGGCGATGCCGCGTGTATGCCCGGGGCGGTGTGACACATATATAAACACAGCATTGATGGGCCTTGGTCGCACGTGTCCATCGTAGGTAGATGTCAGGAGAGATGGAGTCAGGTCTTGTGTCTGAGCTCGTTTGGATCCACTGGAAGTGGGACATTAACTAATCACCTGGTGAGTCACTATTAACGTATCTTCACCCTTGGTGTCGGGGTTCTACAAGTGAACCACTCGAAGCAAAGAACAGGACTTTCACTCCTGCCTACAAAGGTTGGAAGTATAGACTGAGAATATAGACACAAAGTATTGGAAAATAGAAAGAATTATTAGAATAAACATAAAGCAGAACATGCAAAATATGACAATGAAATGGGAGGCAGTTCCCCAAAATGAACATTATTATGAAGGCATAGATTATACAAGTTAAAGCAGAGAATGGACTTTTGTCTGTCAACATTGGAAGTCTTCCACATCAGAAGTGGGATCCAAGTGAAATTCAAAAGCCAGCAGACATCAAGGCTTTCGGGCCTGGAAAATGGGAGAAACACACTACAAAAACAGTTGAAGCAGAACAAAAATCATGGATTGTTATGTTCTGTGATCAGACAACATTAGTGAGAGAATTAATAAACCTATTTAGAATAAGGATTCAGGATGAATGAATAGTTATGTGAAAATTGCTTATAAAACAGAAACAATAAATATCAACAGCACTACAATGGATGTAAAGTTATTTGGAAATATTAATTAAAACTAAATATTTAAATGAAATATAGATTAGACATGTTTTGTTTTGTTTGTGTTATTAGTAAGGAAAAAAAGGAACAGTTTTGGACTGTGTGTTAATCTCAGAAGTGGCTACTAGGCTTTTTTTTTCTTTGATGAATAAACAATTAATTATGAATAATAATGAGGTCTGTATAGAATTCAATGACTCAGGCATTGCCATCAAACAGGCTCATAAGTTTCACATTTTACATAAAATATCATCACATCAGAGAATCCTGAACCGGTGTACACTGTCCCATCATGAAAATACTGAACTAGTATACTCATGTATTATGCAGTACATACAAAATACACAGAGGTCTCAACCAACAGACATTTCAGGAGAAGATTTCAAAAACTGGTAGACACATTTCATGTATTCAAAACCCAGACAATCAGAGAATTACGGTTTTGCAGTTCCTGCTCAAATTGGGCCTGTGCTTATGCCCTCGTGGCTAAAGAGTCTTCCTGAAGTGGCCTGGCTTTTCTATGTTCTTTTGTGAATAAAACATTGGTTTATAAAAATCCAAATCCTTGCATTCTTTTCTTATTTACATTTTACACAGCATGCCAGCTAGTTATGCTGTAGCAAATATACCACTAAGAAAACTAAAAAAACATTTTTTCCTTGTTCATTATTACCTCTAGTAAAGGCTTTACATCATAGTTAATATTCAAATACAGCTGATATGTGCATAGCATTACTAATAGCTCATCCTTTTTTCTTTTTACATCATCTCAACTGAATTTCCTTACTGTAACATCTTCAAACCACCTGTTACTATGGTTAAATTTAACATTTTTTGTTTTGGATGATGAGTGAGATTGTGAGAGAAATCAAACTAACATTGATAATAGTAATTTATGCCAGAAAATAAACTTTTCTTATAATGGTGTGATGTCAGTACTTGAAGATAACTTTCTAATTGCACTGCAATAGAGAACATCATTTGAATTTAATTTAGTGCACAAAAACATTTTAATCTTTTAGAAGGGACAATGTTATTTTAAAAATTATTTTAGTACATTCAATACATATTGTGTGTTAGGGTTAATTTATGGTTGTGTCATACCCTGCTTTTACTTTGGAAATAAGATGAAAATGAACTTTATTCATCTATATTGCTATTTGTAAACTTTGTTTGGTGTCAGTTTGTTAGTGTTTTTAATAAAAAGCAGATAAAGGAAGCTGAACTTATTTTCTCTTCTTTATCAACTTCAACAAGTAAAAGAACCCCAACTGTTTTTTGCGTTGTGTTGTTTTAGTGTTTAATGTTTGTCCTCCAAATGTAAAAGTGAACATTTTCTCTGCTTGTTTTAATCTAAACTTAAAGGATGAACATACCAGGATTAAAAGTGCTCTTTTGCATGTGCAGTTCAGTACAGTAGTATGATCTGTTCACATTGATGTCATATAAGGCAAATGTGTGAAATTAACTGTCAAATGAATTGTCAAACCTCAAGCAGGTTTCTTTCCTAAACCTGAGCATGGGAACCTGAGATTCTGTGCTCAAAACTGCCACTTACCTAGAACTGTGCATGATCTGATCTCACCAATGCTTTCTTTTATTTTCTGTCATTTAAACCAGCTCTAAGGAAAGGCCGCTTTTGGATCACACCTGACCCTTACCACAATGATGACAATATCCAGATAGGCAGGGAAGTAAAGATCTCCTGCCAGGTTGAGGCCACTCCAGCTGAAGAGCTGATGTTCAGCTGGTTGAAGAATGGTCGTCTGCTGCGTAGCTCTGAGCGCATGGTCATCACTCAGGCAGACCCCGACGTTGCCCTAGGAACCACCAACCTGGATATAATTGACCTCAAGTTCACTGATTTTGGTACCTACACCTGTGTGGCATCTCTAAGGAATGGAGGCATACCAGAGATTAGTATAGATGTTAACATCTCTTCCACTACTGGTGAGTCAAAACAGATTCAAACACAGTCAAATAATAATTGTTCAGCCTGGAAATTATGGTTGGGTATGCTGATGCAGATGAAGTGGCAAGACAAAACAAACGAAAAATCAGATTTGCACATTTTGTTCACTTTTCATATAAATATAGACTGTATAGCCAGTCAAGACATGTTTGGTGTCTTTGTTTTCCTCTTTAGAGTTTCAGTTTTTCATTGGCTTTAAGTTTCAAATTAGTGAGAACTTAAATTGCAAAATGCTGTAGCACCAGTGCAAAACAAAACCATAAAACCATGTCTTGACTCAGCAACAAAATAAGGAGAAAATTGTGTAGGCTAAAGTTTTCACCAAATTTTTCACCAAACTCTCCCATGATGCATTCCGGCTTATCCCAGAGGAAAGTGATGTTTGTGAGTGTCAGTGTTTCTTCAGAGGGAGGCTGGATCACCAAACAAATGTAAAAAAAAATTAAAGAGACAGAGAGAAAGAATGTTAATGTTATTATAGGATTATATTAGGTAAATATAATGATAGTCTTTCACAGTTTCACGGAAGGCCGCCTCCTCAGACTGAAGATAAGGGCTAATAAAAACCCTTTTCCTCACAGCAGGAATGACTTTTAAGTTGCATGTAGTCTTGACATAACTAATCTTTTATCTAAATAATGATTTTCCACACAAATAATGAGTAATAACAATTTTAAAAACAGATAAAATATTAAAATATATAATTAGATATTAAAAACAGAAGAATCTTTATTTCCTATTTCCTAGAAGGTTACAGTTTCTTTATTTTCTACTGAGAGAAATTTGATTTGGAGTAAAAGACCAATTGCCACACAAATTAATACACATATATACACATAACAATACATACAAGTACATAAAACAAGAAAGACAACTAGAATTCCTAAAGCCACCAGAGAAATCCTAAAACAATTCATACAGTACATATGTGTACGTAAAACAAGAAAACTAAAATTTCTAAAGTTCATAAGACAATTAAAAAATTCATACATGTACATAAAAACAAGGAAGACAAGTAACGTTCCTAAAACCACTAAAAAAATTCCTAAGACCTAATAAATAAATAAAAAAAGAAAAAACAATACACTACTCCTTAATCGTCCTATTCTCTTAAGGTCCACATTAATCAAATTAACTGATAGCCGGTTATATTTACACCTGGGGACCCTGTATCTCCTACCAGAGTTCATTAACACAGACTCAGGATACTTGATTACCACTTGGCCTTACACTAATATAGCCTCAGTATCATTTCAGTACTTGTTTTATTATTCTCTTTCTACTTCATTTTTGAAGTCTGACTGTACCCATAGTTTCTTACTAATTTAAAGTATTTACCTATACTAAATTGGTATTCATATTGCCTAAGCAATTATTTAAATGGTCTATATGACCAACGTCTTACGGCTGCCAGTGTTAAACTTTTTCCAGGCTTTGTTCTCCATAAAATTATCTGGGTCAGCCTTGTTGTGGGTTATAAGTAGCGGGTATGTTCACCCATTTCATTTGGCTAGTCTACCTATTAGAAATAGCATCTGCATTCTTAAGGCACTATTTATTATATTTGTATTCAAAATATTTCTATAGGCTTTCTTTCCAAGGTCAGGTTATCCATCTATCTTGCTGTGCCAGACTTGGCCTCCCATCCTGAAACATCCGGTGCTGCATAATATATATTAATGGGTATTTCAATTTATACTATTTTCCATATAATTTGCCTATATTCCTGGCCCACTCTCACTTAAATGGTGGGTCTGCCATTGTATAGACTATACTTTTTAATGCTTATTCTGAGATATCACTCTTTGTGAGCATCAAAGATTTTGACTCCCTTGGTCATATCTACAAATGAGAGAAAACTAACATTTTAGTTATTTCCCCATCTTAACAACATTTATTTTGCATATCTGCTGTTTTGGTACAGCGAGTGCCTACGTATTCACTATTGCCTATATATTCACTAGCCACAATGGGAAACATTTTCATCCCCATCTATTAGGGCAAGGCAGAGTATGTTTATTTATTATAGCACATTATCATATACATGATCATTTAATGTGCTTACATTAGAGTCTCTAGAGCAGGGGTGCTCATTACGTCGATTGCGATCTACTGGTCGATCGCGTAGGCAGTACTGGTCGATCGTAGCGTGGCGTTAAAAAAATATTTGTCAGCCTATCAAACATCCCGTCACTTGATTGACATACAGGGCAACCATTCAGATTGTCCA
>JBBIGC010034296.1:0-12054 GCA_037576955.1 Lepidarchus adonis
TCTCTCTCTCTCTCTCTCTCTCTCTCTCTCTCTCTCTCTCTCTCTCTCTCTCTCTCTCTCTCTCTCTCTCTTTACCCATTTATTCAGGTTTGTCAGGCCAGTAATGGGCCAGTAGCTTCTCCCTTGAAAGCCATTAACTCTCCCTTTACTTTGGAGTGGACTACATGGTCATCCCAAAACTGTGGCGCACCTCTTCATAATTAACAGAGTGAGATTGGATCTTTATGAGCAGTAAGGGTATACTGCAGTGCCTTAAACAACATGCATGCAGTGTTTTACTCTCTTTCTCACTCATGAATAAGCGATTTCTGTTGCTGAAATGTTTATTGGAACCTGACTGACCCAGCTATTTCTGTGAAGTGATGGCATATTTTCTTACATATTTGTCAGACTTGGGTTATCCAGCTCTGATGTATTTTTCAGTCTTTTTCTTTTTCTGTTTACATTACGTTTTCTGTTTACATTACGTTTTCTCTCCAGTTTTACAAAATGAATATTTTTGTGTAACACACCTGTATTTTTTCTTTATGAGTGACCTCATATTGGTTGTCCTTTCCTCTAGGTAACTTACCATTATAATAAAGATACATTAGCAGGCATTATCATTAGGTTTGTTGGCTTCTATTTGGTTTGGTGGTTGGCAGAATTGGGTCAGGTTCAGATTTTTAAAGCAAATACATCCACATTACATACAATTATATTTGTTTTTTTCACATTACAATATGCAGACAGGGGTAAACTACAGCCCTCTGAAAAATATACTACATTCAAAGTACCTTTTAAAACACTGTCACTGGGGTAGTACACTAATCTTCAGTGTCTTTAGTCAGAGGACAAAATTGTACTATATCCGCTTGTGCTCTAACTCACATCATATATTCTTTCTTTGTTTTTTCGTTGTTTTTTAATATGCAATAGACATTGTACAATAGCGAGCACAGACCTCAAGGACTACGTTATGCATTTGAGAGTGTTTTTCCCATGCAGACTAAAATCTACCTGCACAGTAAACTAATGGTTTACCAGCTTAGCTGCTTAGCTGCATATGTTGCGATTCCTGTATCTCATGTTTAAAGTTCACTCACACTGTTAAGGAGCTGTCCTTTCTGCACCACATCTCGCCCCACATTCAGGCTGTCTGTAAAGCCTTATCAGGCCTCTTCCATTCCCTCCCCATACATCATCCACAACAGCTGGCTCCCTCATTCCCCCGTGGCCCACTGAATGCTCCCCCTGTGTCTCATTACTCTCTCTCCCCTATTCCCTAATAACACGTCTTTAATGGAACATCATTATTGGAATCTTCAGTGCTATTGGTGAGAGTTCTTCTTTTTGAGAGATGTCTAGTATACTCCACTATATTGCATACAATTGAGTCCTGCTCTATACATAAAGTTAAAGGAACTGTATAGATACATTCATTCTACCACTTCTCAAAGTTCATGGGCTAGCATTGCAAGGCAGACATGTGCCACTCAAGCTCCTTGAAAATAATGTTGCTGTATACTTAATTTACATTTTTTTAATGACTCAATCACTCCCTTCAAAACATGTTGATTGTCCTTCAGCACTGGTTACATAATTACCACTCAACTCAATCTCTGTGCCAGTGCTTGATGGATGCGTTGTCCAATGGTTCAGTATTTGTTACTGAATATTTTTGCTGGTCACTATGGCTCTCTGAACCTTTCTCTATATGTAAGGCAGTTCATACATTAATCTTGTAACCTAGTCCCCTTTTTGCACTTGAGCTATTAGCACTTGCTTCTAGAGCCTGTGATCGTTCCCTGAAAGCAACAGATTTTTGAACAATAGCCTGAGCAGCACTTGAATAGAACAAAGCAGCAGAAATAATACTGTTGTGTTAATGGTGAAAGGCTTTAATGAGTACCTGTCATTTTTGCCAGAGAACAGTGTTGTCTTCTCTAGGGAAAGATGTTGTTTCCTCAGCTAGCTGATTGGGCATATTTGGCAGGGGTGCATGTGAAAGCAGTGAGTCAGTGTGTCAAATTAGGAGCAGGGATGTTTTCTTCATTGTTGGTGTGCAGACATATATCCAGGGGTACCCGATGATAGCATATGATTTGTATTTCTTGGGATCCCCTTTTCAAATTTAAATATGCTTGAAAATGAGCAAAAATCAAAATACTAATGACAAATTCAAAATTTTTCTTTCTCTGTTTAAGACATTTTGATATTCATTCGTGCCTTTTGTTACTTCAGCTTTTCATTATTTTGTAGACTCGATATCCATTGGTCAGTTACAGTATGTTGTCTCATAGTATCCCTTATGCTAATCTTTAATAGCATGCTTGAAAGAGATAAGAGATAAGCCACAGGGAGCAGTTTTCTAAGTTGAGGTGGATTTCCCAAGTGCATTAAAGAAAGTCAGCTTGGTGATTTCCCTGATCAAGCACACCTGGATTAGCTCACCTGTTAATTGCCAGATTTTGTGAGTGTATTTGAGGGGAACTACCAAACTGTGCTGTAAACGGGCCCACCATGTTTGCCTTTGGACACCCCTGGCCTAATGAAGCAATGGAGAGTATTTGTGGTGACTGGAAAGAAGAGAACACTATCACCAACAACTAGTCTAAGCCTGAAAAATGTTTCAGATACAATAGTAAATGCAAAGCAATAGTAAATTAATTAAGTAATGAAACTTTTAAGTATGCTTCAGTGTTTTTTGTGTAAATCCATTTATATAAGGATGTGGCTGAAGTCCTACTATCTGGAACTGCAAAAATATAAATACTGGGAAATATAAAGAATAGAAAATTCAGAAATCAGAAAAATGTGATTGTCCAAGGGGTAATTGCTTATGCAGCGACTGCACATGGTGACTAAACAGACATAAAATAGAAGGTACACTAAGGAAAATGAAAGTTGCCCATGTAAATTAAGTTCAGCCCCCTTTTCTTATATTTGTCTCTTGCTGTGTGTATTGCAACATCAGGATTTTCTTTGATAGTTATATAGTAGTTAGGCATGGGAAATAGGACTACATCATTTTAATAATAATAATATATTGTTATGTTGTTATTCTCATGAGTGGACTTGGCCATGCCTTAGTAGAAAACCTCTGATTTTTGTGTAGGGGGCATATACATTGGCAGGAAAAAGTATGTGAACCTTTTGGAATTTCATAGTTTGCTGCATTGTCTTAAAATGTGATCTGATCTTAACCTAAGTCAGAGGTATTGAAAAATAAAATAATAACGCAAAAAATCATTTCAGTTCTTAAGGAGATGTTGATTTATAATAAAGTATCTAGCATAGTAATGTAAATCATTAGTCACAGTGTTTCTTTATATATGTTAAAATACAACAGTCACAAGATTTTGATATATTTAAACATTTTTGTTATGTTTTACTTGATGTTTCAATATTCAATGGCTACCTAGAAACTATTTTGTTTTTCAAAATACAGTGGCAAGAAAAAGAATGCGAACCTTTTGGAATGTCATGCTTTTCTACATTAATTTGTCTCAATATGTAACTTGTTCCTCATGTAAATCAGGGGTATTGACAGACATAATGTGTCTAAAATAATAACACAACACCATTCTTATTTTTTTATGTCTTTACTGAGAACAACCATAAACAACTTAAACAACTAGCAATCATATTGCTAGTGGAAAAAGTATGTGAACCCTTGGAATGAATATTTGGCTGACCACCTCTAAACAGCAATAACTTAAACCAGGTTCTTCCAGTAGCTGTGGATTAGACCTGCACAACATTTAGGAATCTTGTTCCTCTTGGCAGAACTGCTTTAGCTCTGTCATATTCTTTGGACCTCTCATGTGTATTTCTCTCTTCAAGTCATTTTATAGCTTCTCTATTGGGTTGAAGTCTGGGCTCTGACTTGTCCGCTCCAAAAGGTACATTTTGTTTTTCTGAAGCCATTCTGTTGTGGACTTGCTCAGGTGTTTTGGGCCATTGTCCTGTTGCATCACCAAACTTCTACAGCGTTTCAGCTAACATACAGACATTCTCCCATTATCCTGAAGACTTATTTTAGTTTTTCTGGAATCTTTCATCGGTACAAAATATTTTGCCAGTACTGCTGTGGAGTGTCAACATGCTCTTTCACAAATATCATGCATGCAGCAATGTTCTCATTAGTAAGCAGCAGCTTCCGTCATTGTGTCCTGCCCTTGACCCCTTGTTCATGTAAGGCGCAGGTGTGTGTAGCCCACCGACATGGAATGATGGGGCTCAAGTGCAGGGGAATATAAACAGAGGCCAAAAGTAGCCCCAACTGAAGCTGTGTCCCGAGCATGACCTTGCACATTGATTTTGAGTGTACTACCCCTTATCATGCACAACATGGAATAACAATAAAGCAAGTGAATCCAGGCCAACCATTCACCCGCCTGCGCGCTATGCTACGGCAACCACATGCACAGCTGCTGTGCAGCCTGGTCACAAAACAACCAAAAGGTGTGTCGTGGCTCCCTCAACCAAGAGAGTCCCCCAAGCAAACGGAAACCTGCTCATGGAGTTCACACTGACCCCCGGGGCTGGACTAACGGGGGTGCCACTCGTTAGCACAAGGACTACACCGTTTTTTACTAGCAGGCTCCAGAGCAGGACTGAGCAGGAAAATCCGTAGCCCTACCCCTCCTGAACAATCAGAAGGAGCCAGCAGCGTGGCAGCAGACAAGCAGGCACTATAAACACCAATCAACGCCTGATTTCCCAGCAGCGCCACGTTCCCGCACCTGCAGTGCAGCGTCACCACCCTGGGGGAGGCATGCCAGCGAGTGAGCGGGGTACCTTACAGTTCAATGTTTTACATACCCTAGATTAATGAACACAGAGGTTAGCCACTTCCAATGATGCCTTCAATTTTTATCTGTCACTTACATTGTTCCTTTACCTCACTGATGAGTATCCGTTGTACTCTTGGGGTCATTTTGGTACCCACTTCTTGGTAGAGTAGCCACAGTCCGAAAGTGTCTTCATTTATAGATCTGGTAGATTTCTAAAGTCCAGCTTTATGTCAATCAACAGTAGATCCTATGAAAGCTCTTGTGGCTGAGGCATGGGTCATATAAGCTTATTCTTTTTGTATGGAGAAAACTCAAAATGTTTGAGAAGTTTTTATCAGTCAAAGTAGCTCTGCTCCATACCGCCAAACTCCAACTCCAAACTTAATTGAGATCATTAACTCAAGTGTTCACATACTTTTTCCACTAGCGATATGAGTTGTTTATGAATGTTTTTAATAAAAAAACATTAAAATTCTGATTTTTCATGTGTAATTATTTAAGGGACATTATGTTTGTCAATAGCCTTGACAGAGCAGATCACATGACAAATTAATGCAAAAAACCCAAAAAGGTTAACATTCTTTTTCTTGCCACTGTATGAAAAACAAAATAGTTTATATGTAGCCATTTTCATCAAGCAAAACATTAAAAAAAATATTTTTAAAATATTAAAATCAAAATCTTATGTGGCTGTTTGGTTATATTTCCATTAATATGAAAATATCTAACACACTGACTAATGATTTGATTTAGCAACTTACATGTATGATTGGTCTCTTTTTTTCCTTCATCTGAGACACAGGTAGACAGCATTTTCTTTTTCTTTATAACCCCAACACCCTTCAGGTTCGGGGACACTGACTGAGTTTTCAGTCCTGTTAGCGCCCTGCCGGCGCCCTTGACTCCATTAGGCTAGATTGCTGCAGACAGAAAGTGCGCTCCTCTACTCCCTCTGATCCGATTAGAGCTTCCCACTTCCTCATCCTCCCCTTGTCATCATTCTGTCTCTCCGTCCTTACCTCCCTGGACCCCCGCGGAAGACGAGGAGAGGATATGGGTCGTTATTAACCACCCACTTTCTTTTTCTTCCGATAGAGCTGGAACTAAGTTAGAGCATCCGCAGGAGGCAGGATTTAATTGACAGTGCCCAGAGACTTTTGGATTAAGGAACTACAGGGCTCATTGAGTTGTTATGTGATAAAGCCACAAGGTGCAGGCAAATTAAGTGTACAATTTTAGCGCTGCTGAAAGAATTTCATGTTTTGTTGCAGTGAGAAGTTCATGGTGAGGCTCAACAAAAATGGAGGTCCAAAAAACCCAGAGAAAGTCGACCGCCTCTGTGCATTATTTACGGTAAAGATTTAAGTATTGCTTTGAAACTATGGGTTTGCATAAATGCAAGTGAATATTTATGTTTGCTACTACTTGAAGTTTTTATTAACGAGTTTTATAAAATGTACTAGTGGACATATATACGCTCCAGAATTGTCACTGGGTAGATTACACAGTATCCAATAGAGACTCATTTTAAATTATGAGTATTAACTCTCCTTATTAAATAAATTCATGCATGATTTTGCTCTGTAAAACTGACATTAGCTCTGTGTGATATGACTGCAGGACCTAAGCAATAAGGATATGAAGAGAGACCTCTACGTTGTTGCCCAGGTCATACGGACTGGTAAGTACCGCTTTATCATTCACACTCTTATTTAACCCCAGCGAACCAGAACTAAAGCTTCTGTTCATTTCCTTCACTATGAGTGAGTGTGCTCCAGGTTTCCAGCAGCCCTGCACCTCATCTGCTCTGGCACTTGTATCTCAAGCACTGTTATGTAACTATAGCATTGTCCATTTTGGTTCACAAGGACACAGAATGCAGAGAACACTTTCTTTTGTGACTCTGACATGATCATTGCTTATCGTTATATAAGCTAGTCAAAACCTTGAATTCTTTACCATGTTCCTAATACCATTCTAGGACAATATTTGCAATGAAACAGGGGATATTATCCTGCTGAATGAGGTCACTGCCATTTTATCGCCATTGCCATAAAAGAGTGTACTTGGTCATGTAACACATGTGAAAGTAACAGTCACATAAATACCAGGACCCAAGGTTTTCGAGTAAAACATTGGCCACTGCCACCACCAGCTCATTCTCTTCTCATAATATATAATGGTGCTGTCTCTCACGCACATAAGCAACATAAATACAGCTAATCATCCATGTTTGTAATCAGACAAAGCCACCTTCTTCTATTGGTCCATTGTTGGTCCTAGTTCTGATACTCAGATGCCCATTGTAAGTACTATAAGTACTTTAATTATAGCCACCATTAACCTCTTTTGTGGGATTGGACCAGATGGGCTAGTCTTTGCTCTCCATGCAAATCAGTTAGCACAGGGTTAGAGTATAGACAAGATGAATAAAAGATTGCCCTAATTTATTTGACATATTTTATTTCTTTTCCTTTATGTTTAATCTTAAATGCTTTTCCTGTTTACTTTTATCTACTTTTAACAGTAGTTTTAATCTATTTTATTTCTTGTAACTTTATTCTGAATTTTATTTATTATTTTATGATGTTCTTGTCTCTGTATATCACATTAAATAACCTCTGTGTATGATAATGTGCCATAGAAATAAACGTGTGTTGCGTTGCCTTGCCACTTTCACTGCGTACAGGGAACTTTAGAATCACTTGGTGTTCTAGTATATACTAACTCTTTACAGGTGCCATTGTAATGACATCATCAATGTTACCTACTTCACCTCTCAGTTGGTGTATATATACATATTTATACACCTCAGTGTGTGAATATATACAATGGCATCATATGTGGGATTGTTAAAAATGTTGATTCAGTATAATAGCATTAGTAATTTTCCTGACAGTGCAGAATGTGTGGTTGTTGATATGCTAATGTAAGAGTTCTGTTTGCAGGGAGAATGCTGCTGAATGATTCGAAGAAGGGTCCTCCTCATGTGCATTATAGACGACCTTATGGCTGTGCTGTGTTGGCCATGAGTGATGTGCTACAAACCATCGCTGAGCTCAAGGAGGAGAAAGATTTTGTGCTTAAAGTTTACACGTGAGTCACTATTAAATACATAGATGCTTATACTCACAGATGCATGGTAGAGGCTGGAGTGTCTGTGTTTTTGAGAGACTTTTTCATGGAAATGCAGGGCAATGTCAATTTTATTTTTTTTGTGGAAATAAGCTATTGCTGGGATAATGGGTGAAGAATGGATTTCAGTTCCTTTCAGTGACAGCACTCTGTTAGCTATACTTGATTCTTATTCTTCAAACAATTTTTGTTTGTTTGTTTGTTTTGTTTGTAGTATGAATATAGCATAAAAATAATATCGTGATATTTTTAAGCTAAATAGTGATACATGATATTTATCTCAATACATTGAAATTTCTTCTAAATCACTGTATAAATGATACATTTGGCACTATATTGCATAAAATGACAGCAATATAATAAATGTAAGCAAAGTTTAATATAGTAAATGCTTTTATTGTAAACCAAATTTTAATATAGCAAACTTTATTTTAAACTGATGTTTAACACAGAACTCTTTGCTTTAAACCAGCTTTTAACATAGAAAAGACTATTTTAACCAAAGTTTAATATAGCAAACTCTTTATTTTAAAATGGTAAATTGCAACTTTATAGTTGCGACAAGATATCAGTAACAACTTCTTTAGAGGTTTTGTGCTAAAAACACAAGCCTGTCAACAGCTTCTGACTTGAGTGATGCCTGGTGGCATGTAACTCCTTTCGGATGGGGAACTGGTTGTGGGCACACACAGATACAGTACCAATTAGTGCGCCTCCCCATTAATGTCTCTGAAATTGCGCTGTTTTTCACTCAGATCCGCAGATTTGCTTCTCTCCACTGTTAGTCAAGTACAAAACACACATGCGCTAAGAGAGTTCTCTGGATGGCGGGGAGCGAGCTGTCTGCTTTGAGGGGCAGAAAATCGAAACTCAAATGCGAAGTACATGCTGTTTAACATTAACGTGAGGATTTCTACTCGATGGTCACAATATGGTCATTTATTACATTGCATGTGGAACAACCCGAACCCTAGTGTGAAGTCATATCTTTTAAACCTGTGTAAACAATGCAATATCATATTACCTATATCCTTATGTTGTCAGCTCTTGGTGAGTTCGATCAGGTGTGCAGAACAGGGTTGTAGGTGAAGCCTGCATTAAAGGAGGAAATCTGCATACTCACCAGTGCATTAAACCATAAACTGTGGCCTTTTACTATAGGTCAGTTCTAAAATTCGCATTTGGTGAGAGACCATTTGGTGAGGTCCTTGCTCAAACACATCTAATAATTTTGCTGATAAATGATGTGTGTTTAAGAAGGATGCCAACAAAAAATGATGGACACAAAATTGAGTACACTTTTTATAGAGCATGGTTTAGGATAAATCCATGTAAATCTTGTTCTGACTCCCTAATTATTTGCATATGGTTTAGGAAAACCCGAAGATACAAATATCTATGTGAATAATGGTAATTCAACACAGTTTTAGATACATTATGTATTCAGCAATCTTAATAGCTTTAAACTCTTCTGTTTCTCCTTTTATATCTACTATATTGTTGAATTGTTTTTGTCTGTTTTTGTCTTTTTTTCTTAGCATGATTTTAAAATGCCGCATGTCAAAAATTTGATGGCAGATGGTTCAGTAGACATTGTCTAAAATTACTTTTAAAAATCTATGTATCTTGCATCGAAAGTTAAGTATTATTGGTGGTTGGAAGGTTGCTTTGCAGTCTTATGCACTGCATAAACGTATGCCTCTGAAATCCATTTATAGCACATATTTCACATGGAACTCCCTCCATCTTAGACTTTCATTCACTTTATGTGCACCAATAATACAGAATACTGATAAGAACTGTTAAGGGGAACCAGCAACAGTTTCTTATGATACTCCAGCAATCATGCTGACAGGTAATCATGCAGTATCAAGCTCTTGGCTCATGTTGCTATGAGCATGGGAGAAAAGGAAAAGTGAAAGAGTGCCATTTGCTCTGTCATTCTTTCTCTTAGCCCTAGGGAGCATTTGGGATGACTTTTAATATTTTTCAGAATAGAGTGTCAAACCTCAGGCAACACACTCTGTCAAAAATGAAAAAGACTACGACCATGGTTCCCACAGGTCCTTGAAATTCATGAAAGTGTGAATTTCAGGAAAGTCTTTGAGTATTTTTGAAAGGACATATGCAGACATGGATCACTGAGGGGGTTATTTTGTGTAAGAATATATATTCTTTTGCCAGATTTTTAAAGTTACATTAGTAAAATCTCTTGTTTAATGGACCACTTTGCTTTGATAAATTGTGATGTACACAGCGACACATGAGACTGAAGTCAAAGCTGCAGGTTAAACAGTGTTACAGTGATAATGAATTACTCTGTGATTGGATATTGGTCATGGTAAGTAATTGAAATGGCATGGAATTTGATGTTTAAGGAGGTGTGGTAATTCTTTATGCTTATTTTAGTCGCAAATGATGTGCTTTGGGATCTTATGTGGTAGGTTTATCCAATCCACCCTTTTACTAAGCTAGTCAACAGAGTTAACGCATCCCAAAAGGGTCAATACATTTTAATGGCTGATGTTCAAAGGTTTCAGAGTTCATGGTCACATCATGTTAGCCTTTTTGATTGAACAGCTGGCTTGGGTATTAGTAATTTTCAGTGTCCAAACCCACACAAATGTGTACTCTTGGAACCTCAAATCAACCTTCTTTCTCACTCAACAGTGCCACTCCAAACCTTTCAAACCCTTCAGCTACATCACCAATGGTATACTGGCACCATTGAGTTTGGTCATCTGAAGTGTGAAGCTTTTTCTGTTTTAGAAGTCTACAGCTTAAGCCTGTTTGGAAGTTTCTTGCCCTTTCTGACATTGTGTACATGCAAAGAGTGTACGGGATCTCTCCCCTTAGTGTGCACCTGGTACCCTCTCAGTAGCTGAGGGTGCAGCTGTTTATCTGTACGGTCACAGGGTTGAGGAGTGTAGATGTAATTAGAGACTGTAGAGGAAAGCACAGACATCACAGGTCATGAATCAGCACTACATCAACATTCGAGCAAGCATTGCATTGGTGTACTTCGAAATAAGTGTTAAAAAATTTTAGGTAAAGGTTAATTTGTGTTGCAGTAATGTTTAATGTCTTAATGCATCTGCTTTTGCATGTGGCTGTGCGTGAAGGAGCAAGGGTGAGAGATGTCGGGGGCAGGGAGGGAGGGAGGGAGTGAGAGAGAGAGGGAGAGTGAGCCAGTCAAAGAGATGTAACTCTGTGCAAGATTTGCAGGGACACCTAGTGGTGGAAAAATATAGAACTCCTTGTCATCAAGTATTTCTTGTAGTTTCATCGTTGGGACTGTTATGTCATTTTTGTTCTGGGATGATTTATATAAAATTATATTTTAACCATTTTTCCTGAAGTATTCAATTGGTGTATTTTGCTTTTTTACAAAACTAAAATTGAACTTCTAGAAGAATAGCTTGCAACAGTTTTAATGTTCGGTGTTGTGCTTCTACCATCCCTGCCCTGGTCTGTGATCTTCTGCCATCCATGACCTTGTCTTTGGGTTTCTACCATTCATGCCCTTGTCTGTGGGTAATAGCATGCTGACCCAGTCTGCATAAGAGACAGCCCACCCAGCTCATACTGACAAACTGCCAGATGAACTCAGTGAGAGATCCCACAAGACTGTGGCCTGGGGCTCAGAGCAAGCACAAGCCCTTCCATTAGCTTCCTTGGAACCAGAACTCTCTTCCTCATAGAGGTCCCTTGCCAGTTGCAAGCGTCAGGCTTAGTGCAGCTCTTCATCGTCCATTAAGGATTCTCCACTCTCCAGGAAGGTCTCCCTCTGACTTCCAACTAATTCCATAGTGACATCTGTGATGCTATAATGTTAGACAGTGGGGCAAAAAAGTATTTGGCAGCCACTGATTCTGCAAGTTGTCTAACTTAAAAAGATGAGAGAGTCTGAATTGTTCATCATAGGTTCACTTTAACTGTGAGAGACACATAGAGAGATGGTACTTGGTTTGATATCTGAGTCCACTGCAGTTGCCTTTCTGTGTTTGCCAGCTTGGGAAACTTTTGCGTGGGTTTTTCAAGAGCGCTCCGGTTTTCTCCCACTGTCACAGGTGTGTGTGTGTGTGTGTGTGTGTGTGTGTGTGTGTGTGTGTGTGTGTGTGTGTGTGTGTGTGTGTGTGTG
>JBBIGC010034306.1:0-12054 GCA_037576955.1 Lepidarchus adonis
GTCTGGGTCAGGAGGCTACACAATCATGGGGAAGACTGCTGACTTGACAGATGTCCAGAAGACAGTCATTGACACACTCCACAAGAGGGTAAGCCACAGAAGGGAAAATGATGGTACACCTGCAGCTGTGAGAGGACTGCTAAGCAAAATCAATTTAAGAGTTTGGGGGAGCTTCACAAGGACTATTGCTCAGTGTCAAGTCCTCTTTTCAGATGACTGTAAATATTGCATGTCATTTGGAAATCAAGGTCCCAGAGTCTGGAGGAGTAAAGAGGCTCAGAATCCATGTTGCTTGAA
The DNA here is from genome assembly GCA_037576955.1 of Lepidarchus adonis. Lineage (NCBI taxonomy): Eukaryota > Metazoa > Chordata > Actinopteri > Characiformes > Lepidarchidae > Lepidarchus > Lepidarchus adonis. Next base: position 298 of record JBBIGC010034306.1, read on the forward strand.
GTCCAGTGTGAAGTTTCCACAGTCAGTGATGATTTGGCACCATGTCATCTGCTGGTGTTGGTCACAGTCAATGCAACATCTACCAGGAAATCATAGAGCACTTCATGCTTCCTTCTGTTGACAAGCTTTATGGAGATGCTGATTTCATTCTCCAGCAGGACTTGGCACCTGCACACACTGCCAAAGGTACCAAAAGCTGGTTCAACCACCAGGGTGTTACTGTGCTTGACTGACCAGTAAACTCTCCTGACCTGAACCCCATAGAGCTTATGTGATATTCTAATTTTTGAGAAAGTGGATTTTGGATTTTATTATCTGAAAGCCATAATCATCGAAATTCCAAGAAATAAAGGCTTGACGCATTTCACTCTGTGTATTGAATCTATATAATATATGAATTTTACATTCTGAAAAGAATGTTGGAAAATTGAACTTTTTCATGATATTCGTATTTTAGATGACCTGTTTACATTGGTCAGTCACAATATTAAAATTACTGACAGGTGAAGTGAATGACATCTTGTTACTATGACGCCATCAGTGAATGAGAGATAATGGGCAGCAACTAAACAGTCAGTTCTTTAACTTGGCGTGTTGGCAGCTAGAAAAATGGGTAAGCTGAAATATCTGATGATCTGATGACTATATGACTGGGTTTAAGTTACTGGAACTTAAATACCAACATAAGATGAATTTGCTGCAAATGTGTATATTGGGTTCAACTACTGACAATTGCCTTCACTGAAATCAAGGCTTTAAAATCTGCAGCCCAGACAGCAATGCTGTTTGTACCTGTTGTGGCAGTAATGAGGAAGTCCAGGTCAATCTTTATTGGTTTTTATTGGTATTTATGCATAAATAAATACATAAAAAAGGAAACATTATATATGTTTATATTTATTTATTTTACATGTTAAAAATATAAAACGTCATTGTATGTGGAGGATTTCTTAAATAAATACAATTTATAATCACCGTATAGAATGTTTCTAACTTTATTAGAGCTGAACCTTAATGTCCTTTTGTTAAAAATCCTCATGACCGTGATGTAGGCAGAGAAAACCCTCACTGCTGCTAGTGGGTTCACACTGACTACACAGCGTGTGAAGAATCATGGGATATATTTGGTTCTCCAGAACAGTAGATTAATGACATGTAAACGCAATGTGTTTTCTTTGCTCTCATAAGGATTTAGGCAGATATTGACCCCAAGCAAACAAGACATTCTATGTTTTTTATGCCATTTTAATGCATTGCAGAACAAACACCAGCTCTCAAATCCTGTATGGACTGATTTGCTCCAACATTGCAGAAACGTCGTGGACAAGGACTAAGGAATTTGTTTCAATGTTTTCCGATTGCTTTAAAGTAATTCTGTTCTGCACAGTTATAGTTTGGATTTAGCACTTTCTATTTGACCTTTTTGATAAGTTTTTTATTCAATAGTTAAATAGTATGTTTTGTGAAATGTCTCACAGTCCATGTGACTGACTAGAGTAACGATAATAAATGAAATGATTGACACTTGTCATTAGCCATCTGTTTTGACTGTTTTGCTTTTGTGTCTGTATAAACTCAGAGAACATACAGATTAAAGGAAATGTGACATTTTAAAACTAACCTTAATGGGTGAATCTTACCAAATGTCCACCTTGGCGTGGGTGATATAGCAAAAATATCAGTGCTTTGAGAAAGTATTTTGATACGCAATATGTTTTTTTCATCATCTTTTTAAGATGCGAATAAGAGCCACCGGGCCATATTTTTAAAAAAAGAGTCTTTCTCCAACCACACTAAAATATGTACTGTGGCAACAGTTGATCACAATAATGATAAATATAATTTTGCTCGCATTGTGTGCACCTCTATTCATCAGCGTTCACATTGGGTGGTTACTTCCAAGTTTACATGTGATTGGGGATTTGAGGACGTGTCTTTAAGAGAGTGTAATATTACAATGAGGCGTTTCAGTGGGTTGAATGTTTTTGGCAGATTTGCAAGTGTCATGCAGTTGCTCTGTTCAGAAGCAGAGCGTGTTTAGCGTTTAGATGTATTTGTTGAGCGGCGTCTGTGTGGCTGAAACCTACAGCCTGTGATTTGTCTTCCTGCTGTTGTTTTACTAATCCAAAAAACATAGTGCCTTCACACAATAGCATTTATTTCAGGGGTGTGTCACCCTGAGTCCTGTTTCCTTTCTCAAATACACCTGATTCAACCTGATTTCAATGCCACAGGCAGTGAAAAAACAAGTACGTTTTTCTCTTTATAATCAGCAATCGTAACCATGTTCCAAGAAGGAATTAGAGAGGGAAAAATTAACTGAACCAAAAATGAACTACTAAATATATTCTGAAGTCAATGGGCTTGTGTCAATTCAACTCACTGTGTAGTTTATTTAAGTATGTGTTTTGTGGTCTAAGCAGTTGTTAAGCATTTTATATGGTTAGGGGTGGAAACCACAGGGGGTATCTTGCAATACGATAGGATACGTGGCCCACGATAACGATAATCTTGCAATACAGCGATTCTGCAACAGTCGAAATATACATGACCATCACAAACACGAGGCTGCATTATTAATTTACATAAGTAACAGCGATTTTGTTACTATTTGCTTTGCCACCACGATCGGAAACACTGTGAAATCGCTACATCAGCTTCAGAGCTGAGTGGCAGTAACTTGTTAACTTCGACATGAATACACCTCTTCAGAAACCAGTCAGCGCAAAGACCCGCTTGAAAGCGTGATGTCATTTGTGACCCGTAGCTTTTATTATTTTTACTCAGTACAGAGCAGTTCCTATTCCCTGCTAGTGTAATTTTACCAACCCGTGTTTTCACCGCTTATGAACTACGACTCCCAGAAAGCAACTCTTTCCACATATATTTCTGCATGAGATACTACATAGTCCAAAAGGCATCATTTGTGTCGTTGTGCCTCCACTAATCACATAAGTAATGTGTGTGGAAGGCGGGTCCTCTCGTACAGCTTCAAGTTTAACCCTTATTATGGAGTGTTACATTTTTTTGTTAAATTTAAAATTTAGTTGAGGGCCGTTCAGCAAATGCTAGATATTGGTGGCACACTTTCATTATCTCCAGCGTTTTGTGTTTTACTGGTGCATCTTTACTCACATCGACAGGGTTGTAGGCTTCATGTGGGACAGAGATGCGCAGAGATCCGACTGTCATAAAATAATTTGTGGTCTGTGGTATGTTGTAAAAGCAAAGCCTAGTGAACCCAGACTTTAGATTTAAATGTGGCTGGGGCCTCTGAGCCGAGCGTTCCGTCTCCCTGTTGATGAGTTAGTCTTCGTGTCCTGCACCGCCACCTAGAGGAGACTCGAAGTAGCGACACTGGTGAGTCAAATTGGTGGCGAATGTTTATTAATTAAAATATTGATATTGCCTTTGGAGTATCAATTATCTTATCATATGTGATCAAGGACGACACTATATCATATTGATATCTGGTCATACCTCTATTCATGATGCATTCTAAAAGCAAAGTGTAATAGTTGCAATTACATACCCCTATATTCTGTCATACCCCTATATTGTTAGAGCAACTACATGACCAGCTTATACTGTAGTATGACTATCATACCTGTATGAAACCTTTGAATAAACATTGACATTATTTAAAAATTTGACAAGTGTCCTTTTTTGTAAAAATGTTAATTAACAAGGTTAGTTCACAACATTAACAAGGTTATTATGAGGATAATATAGTTGTTTTGTTTTTTTAAATCCACATTGATGTATGCGTTTGTTTTATGTATATGGGCCAAAGGGGGAAACTCCTTGTACATGACCTACAGTGCACACTGATAAAATGAGTCCATACGACCTGTCCAGTTGTGTTGGCAGTGGAGATGACAATAAGCAGAGTCTTTCCAATGGTGCGCTGAAAGGGCCAGCAACTTAGCACCTCAAAACCAAACCCGTATACTTTATCCCTCACGTCATTGACGTGGGCTGTCTTGGCCTGTTTAGGAAGATGTTCACTCTGCTGAACTGTCAGAACTTCAGGTGCTGGGTGCCCTTGGCCTAGATCAGAGTAAAGTGCTTGCAACATCTACTGACAGTTCTTGGACAAACAATGAATCTCGACTCAATCAAATATGTATATATAATGGGGGCATATTTAATCTATGCATCTTGTATATATTCTGTTTTGCACAGTTCAGCACATAGATGAGAAGGGCAAACATGCATGTAGGTGTAGAATACAGAATTAGATGCTGCAGAAGTTGTGGATGCCTGGTCATTACCAGCTTTTCCCTTCATATTACTAACCTTTCTTGCAAAATGTGCAGCGTCTCCTGGTAGCGCTAGCCTAGCTGCAGGGAATAGAACATCACATTACTCACATGACTAATGTAATGTGCTGCTTGTGATGTGGTGTTCAAAGCCCACACAGAAACTAGACCCTGAGTCTGTCTTTACTTTATTTGCTGGATAAGCTGGACTGTCAGAGATGTAATCTTTTAAATTGACAATAGTGGGAAAGAAACCAGGTACTCAATATAATAGGGCTTCTGAGGTTTGTGAACATGTTGGAACAGAAAATGCATCAGCAAAACACGTTTCGCAATTAAAATGTGTTGAAAAAAAACAATGGAGGTGCACAGACATGAAATGTCTAACTAGAAGTATAATTATCATAAATTATCTCTGGTAGATACTTAACAAAATTCAAAGTGAACAGATGTAGCAGTTTCTAAAATAAGAAACGGGGACAGTTATTGATGCCAGTGTGAAGATTATCTATAATCTTTATACCCTTATACTAGTGTAAAATCATGTCCCCTATATGGGGCCACACACTAAAATAACTTGCTTTTGTTTGAGCTAAAACATATCTTTTGAATTAAACCGTATACAGTGGAGGAAATAATTGTTTGACCCCTCACTGATTTTGTAAGTGACAAAGAAATGAACATTCTATAAATTTATGGGTAGGTTTATTTTGACAGAGAGAGATAAATCACATTTATATAAAATATTAAAAATTGATTTGCATTTCAGTGTGTGAAATAGATATTTAATCCCCAAGCAAAACAAGACTTGGTACTTGGTGGCAAAACCCTTGTTGGCAGCATATAGGTCAGACATTTCTTGTAGTTGATGACCAGGTTTGCGTATGTAGCAGGAGGAATTTCGGTCCACTCCTCTTTGCAGATCAGCTCTAAATCATTAAGGTTTTGAGGCTGTCGTCTGGGAACTTGAATCCTCTCCTTTGTTGCCTTGGCTGTAAGCTTTGGGTCATTGTGCTGGAAGACCCATCTGTGACTGATATTCAGTGTCCTGGCAGAGGGAAGGAGGTTGTCACTCAAGATTTTACGGTACATGGCCCCATCCATTCTCCCATCGATGCAGTGAAGTTGTCCTGTGTCCTGAGCAGAGAAACACCCCCAAAAGCATAGTGTTTCTACCTTCATGCTTGACAGTGAGGGTGGTGTTCTTGGGGGCATAGTCAGCATTTGCTTTCCTCCAAACACAGCTGCTTGAGATGAGGCCAAAAAGCTTGATTTTTGGTCTCATTTAACCACAGAACCTTCTCCCAAGCATTCTCTGAATCTTTCAGGTTTTCTTTGGCAATATAAGTGGGTCTGGCGGAACAGCATGCAGAAAAGCACCTCATGCCCACTGTGAAGTATGGGGGAGAATCCGTGATCCTGTGGGACTGTTTCTCTTCCAGACGCCCTGGGAACCTTGTTAGGGTGAATGGCATCATTAATGCTTTGAAATACCAAAACATTTTAAATAAAAATCTGGTGGCCTCTGCCCGAAAGCTGAAGATGGGTCATCACTGGGTCTTTCAGTAAGATAATGACCCTAAACATGTGTCCAAATCTCCACAGAGATGGTTCACCAGACACAGAAACAAGCTCCATCTCAGTCCTCAGACCTCAACCCCATTTGAAACCTGTGGAGTGAGCTGAAGAGGAGAGTGCAGAGGAGAGGATCCAGGTCGTTGGATGATTTGGAGAGATTGTGTGAAGAGGAATGGTGGAAGATCAGTGTTTCTATGTTCTCCCATCATGTGAAACATTATAGGAGGAGATTAGGTGCTGTTTTGTGACTGTGGTCTCGGCTGTTGAGATCATTGACGAGCTCCTCTTGTGTAGTTCCAGGCTGATCTCTCACCTTTCTCATGATCATCCTCACTCCACACGGTGAGCTCTTGTGTGGAGCCCCAAACTGAGGTCATTTTGTGTTTCTTCTATTTTCATCAGTTGCATCAACTGTCTTCTTCTCATCTAGCTTCTTGTTTATGGTTCTGTCTCTTACTGTTAAAATTATAGACATATCATTTTTAGTATCAGTGTGCATTCAAATATTTCCTCTACTGTATCTAGATTAAAACTTGTGGATGTTGGTGTAATTGCTTCAGTGGAGTTTAAAGCCAACACAGCAATGAAAGCCTGAGTCTTTACTTTATTTGCTGGATAAACTAGATTGTCAGAGATGTAATGCTTAAATTGAACAGTGGGAAAAAAACCAGGTGCCCAATATAATAATATGTTGGAACTGAAAGTGCATCGGCAAAACAGATATTTTTTGGAGATGCAGAGACATGATATTTCTGGCCTTAATATGATAAGTTAAACATTTTGCGTATATATATGATTATAAATGATCTCTCTTAAAAAAATTAGTCATTCATAACACTATGTGAACAGATGTAGCAGTTCCTAAAAATAAGAAATGGGGAGATTTACTGACACCAGTGTTAAGATCATTAGCTACAGGCTGGACACTAAAAGAACTTATTTGATCTAAAATGCACATTTTATACAGTGAGTATATACCTAATATAAAGTGTGTGTCTGTTGGTGTAATTACTTAAATTATGTCCATTAAAATTTCAATATTGGGGCAACAATGATTTTTCTAGTAATTTATAGATATTATTTGGCCACCAATATATTACAGTAAACAGTTCAGTGATATTTATGCTATGTTTGCAGCACTGAAGTGTTGAAGAAGAAACAGGAGAAACAAACAATTGGTAAAATGTTAAAGAAGATATTCCGATAATTGTTTCGTACAATTACATACTTATAATTGAACTCAATCAAGTTTCCTGCTTTATGCAGGTTTTTATTGTTGTTTTACTATTAAGAGTCTAATCATGTGATGCAGACAAAAAAATCTTCCAAATTATAAGGATTGTGCTTGTAAAGTGTTGAGTGAATATATTTACACTACACTCGATGTTAACTCGGAGGTAATCCTGAGGGGGCTGTGGTAATCCTGTTCATGACTTGTGGCATCTCCCAGATCATTCTCATGAACGCACTACCTACGCACTTCCTTTGTTCCTTCCTTTTGGAAAGAATTCTTGTGTCAGAGGTGAACATATTTCCTTTTTAAGAGTAATCTTATTCATCTTGTTCTTGCCAATGTTTTCTTTCCAAGTGTTCCCATGATTTTGAAATGGCACATCCTGCTGCATCTGAATGGTACTTTTATAAACCCCCCGATTTATACTCCTCCAAGACTATGGAACATGGCTCTTGACTCACTCTTTGCATGTACAGCTCATTTCTCGTTGCATTACTGTGTTAATTGAGGCTCTTTCTTTATTTAGGTTTTCCTTTGGGAGTTCTATTTATCGTTTAAAATGGTCGATGTACTGTATGTTTGACCGCTTTATTAGTTTTGTGATTATGGGACTGTGTTCAGTCATTGTCCACCACAGGGGGGCAGTATATTACCACATTTAAAAAATCTAATCACACTTAAGACCAAAAGCCATATACGGTCTATTTAAATTTCTGAAGAAGTGAACTGATTGTTGGATGGTATGAAAACATTGATTTATGATTGGACATGGAGCTCAAAGAACACAGCGTGTAGAAATAGAATTGTGGCACATTTGGTATATTGCCATCTTCTGCAGTATAATAAGTGGAGGCCCTAAATAATGAGTAACAGTGTATTGATGCCCAAAATTAGATTATTTAATTAAATATAAAAAAAATTAAAAACAGGACAGGATAACCATAGATACTTTCTGAAAAGTACGTGTGATATGATTCTGTTCATTATAAAGGGGCTGTGTTTATTATTTTGAAAGTATTTCTGAACAAAATTATAATATAATTACAATTATAATCAATAAAAAATTACAAGCGTACTTGAAAGTCAGTCTGAAGACAACCCATTGTACAAAAAACACCACAGTAAAATGTGCCCTCTGTAATTAACCCGTCCGTAAGTGGAGCAGTGGACAGCCATCAACAGCTCCCAGGGAGAAGTGTACCAGTACAGGACTTGTGTCAAGGGCTTGAACCTGCAACCCTCTGATCACAAGGGCAAACTTTGGTGTTCAAGAAATGCAAATGCGTTCGAGGGCATAATGCATAAAAAGTTGTTCTGATTAGCGCTCTGATGAGACGTGTTCTATACCCTGCAGGTCTGCTCCAGCTGCAGAAGGTCAGGGTGCCTCCGGAGTGGCAGGGGGCAACCGTAGGCTCCATCAGACCCAGGCTCAAGTGAATGAGGTAAGGCCACTCCAACTACAGGGTTTCTGCAAAGTTTGAAAAATTTTAACATTTCTGAATTTAAGGCTTTAAAATGTCTTAACATTCAGATTTTATACACATGTCTTAAAAATTTTATGTTTAGGTCTTACATTTCAACTTGTACGAGTTTTAATGCTAGTGTAGCTCAAAATGATCTGATGGGACGGTGTATATTGGTTTTGTGTTGTTTTGTGTTCTTTCTTTTAGAGGTCCAAGTGTAGGTCACTGAATCAAGACCAAGGCAGGACTGATAGCTGATTTTAAAAAAACTATAACGAATATATTTCCATAGATTAAGATGGTCTGTGAAGTAATGTGGCATTTCATTATGTTTTCTAAGGTCCATTTATTTGACCTACATTAGTCTTTATGGGGGTAAGTGCAGGTCTAAGCTGCTGGCTTGAGAACGATGCATTTGGTGGTCGGTTTAAACCAGTTAAACACAATGAAAAGCCCACTGGAAATTGTGCTAGAAGACACTAAAGCTGCGCAAGGTTAGTGTAAAGGCACTAAAGTCACGTGAGAAATCAGAAAAACACAATATCAGCTAAAAACTCTACAGAAAACACAGGCGCTTGTAAGGTTTGTCCTGGACGCGATCTAAACACGACTTCGTTAGTGCAGAAGTGAGGAGAATTCTTACATGTGAATTATTTTGCAAATAATTCTGACTCCACTTTTCTTTTATATCCTTTTTCCTTTTTTACCAGTGTGGACAGAGAATTTGTCTAATTAAAGTTGTTATTCTGTTCGGTTAAGTTTTTAATGCTACAGTTTTGCAAAAGTTTGTAGGCACTTTGTGGATGTTCAGGAATTGTACAACTGTGAATAAATGCAACAGGACAGCATCGAATATTTGTTAGTGTTTTATACATGTGTTTTGCTGTAAATGAAACCACAATGAAAACCGTACACATGAGAAAACCCATGTTTTTCAAACTCAGTCCCAGCTTCTTGCCCGCGGCTCACTCTTGCCTGTTAGTTTCCTACTGCTTCAACTAGCAGCTCCTCCATTACATTTATTACTAGGAGTAAGTGAGTACATGTAGGTGAGATGGCTAACTGGTAGATGTAGTGTTTTCTGTCTTTCCTAGAAAGTATTTAAAGCAATGAGTTTATTTTTTAAAATAGCTGTAGCATTTAAATAGCAGCATTTAGTTGTGTCAACATCTGTCAATGTTCAGAATTTTAGGGTTAGGGTTGGAGAAAATCATCCACAGTTTTAAAAATATATATTGTTTCTGCCATTGCAAGCAACAGTTCCTCCACCAAAAACCTCCACCTGGACGATCATCTGCTGCTCTAACATTAATGCCTGTGTAAAATGTGTAATTTTCTACATTGTTTTAATTTTAATACTTAAGTATATTTAATTGATAATGTTTAACCTTTTCAAAGCATTACTGGTGATTTAGTAACTTTTATTGAAGTAAAGGATATGAAAACTTTCTCCACCCTGGGTGCTAACAAACAGAAATTGCAGTGAAACTGTCATAACAGAAAACCCAAATACAATAAAAGAGATGATCTACTACTAAGTGAAATGTGTAAACGTCAGAGAATTTTTTAAAAAGCTGTATAGGCAGAACATTGACTAAGTTACTTCACACTGAAGGTTTTAGTGAATCCACAGGGTGAGGACTGATTTACTACAAGTGAAACATTAAACCAAGTTCCTTTTAGCTGCTTGTATATACATCTTATTGTAAAGATCTTCACAAAAAACAAACAAAATAACAAAATTAACTTGCTCTGGACCCATTTTAACCCTATGACTTGGCATCATTGTTAAAGAGAATTACAAGTATATGTCTAGCATGGCATATATTTTATATTTATATATAAAATATGGGCGTGTCCATCAGGATCTGGTTCTTGCATTGTAATTATGCAGTGACTTCTGATTCCTTGAAACAAATTGTAATAAAGTTGAATTGAGTGGCTTGTTATTGGGGGAACATTGCTATGTATAGTAGCATCACTATACATTAAGCATATGGGATTAATATAGCAAACTGTTGGTGTGTTCAGTTCAATTTGGGACATGTCTGGGTCCTGCAGCAGCCTCCGCCACCCTTGAACCTTCCCATCAGCCACTTGTGCTTACACAGACAGCTGCTCATTGGCTCACTGGTATTTATGTAACCATGGTTATGTAAGTGAAGCATGGCCTCGTGCATGTTGCCTTGCTTCACATGGTCCGCCTTAAAGGGGCGGGACTCCTGTCCTGCTGCCTCTTCCTTCAGCCAGTTTGTGGATCACTAGAGCATGTGGGTTATGTCCGCGTCAGCTGAAGTGTTGTTTCGTTACCATGAAACAGAGTTATGTAATATCCAGGGGGAGGTAGCGTAGTCTCGTAAACCTGCATTGCGCTGCTGAAAAGGGGATTTTCAAGTGGACATTAAAAGTGTTTGAGATTTGTTGTGTTCAGCAAGCTCAGTGAGAAACATAAACAATTATTTTGTTTAAAAAAAATCATTTGGTTTCAAAAGAAAAATGTGTCAAGTGCAAACGTAACAGATGTTACGACTGTAGAGCTAGGATTTCATGCTCCAGTGAGTATAATCATGTCGACCTACATCAGCTGCCGTACAAATAAACTGCTGTTTGCGTTCAGCCAATTGAACACAAGTGTTCCTGAGCACAGTGCTGGTCTAAAACTGTGTGTAGACATCAAGCCTCCTGGCAATGACCCAGACAAGTAGTGTCCCTAGATTTACTGCTGTGTCTGGTGGTCTGTCCAAGCTTAAACTCCAAGTCCTTCAGTCAAAAGCCATCAAGAGGACATACAAACCTTTATCATGTGAGGTTTAGAGGCGAAAAAAAAGACGTTGTGAAGGATATATAACATTAAAAATTGATTTGTCTGTCTAGTCTAAGAGATGTCTTTGCCAACTATAGTCAAACCTTGTTAGCTTGCCCCTATTGGTCCAGCTCTAAATTTGGTGAGAGGTGGGGTTGGCGAGATAATGGGGGGTGAGCTAATGGGGTTTGACTGTTGTACTCCTTACTTATTTACTCAAAACCAGCACTGCTGATGCCCTTTCTCTTTTCCAAGCATTTCAACCATCTTTTGTGGAAATAACTGCCCATGATCAAAGCAAGACATCAGAGTGCATCCGGTCATCTTAAAGGGAACCCCGACTATGACAAGTTTGGGCTAAAATATGTACTGTGCTTTCAATAATATATATGAGGTATTAAAATATGCCAAATGTTT
>JBBIGC010034395.1:0-23987 GCA_037576955.1 Lepidarchus adonis
GATAAGACCTAAACCAGGAAAGTGCTATTCCCTTAATTCCGACGTTTTCTAGTCTGTCTAGTAGGATGATGTGATCATTTATATGGTTTTGATTAATTGACTGATTAATTATTGATTGACTGATTGAGTTATTTGTTCATTCGTTTGTTTATCCGTTATCCCTGGAGATATATTTAGGTGATTGCGGCAGTGGCTTGGACTAAATCTGTGTAAAAAGCTCCAGCCTTCAAACCCCAGCTCGTGGCCGGACAGACATCATTAGCATGAAAGTGGTTACACCTGAGGAACGTATTGATCTGAGTGTGCTACCATTCTCCAAACTCTGTGCTCTCATATATGATAAAAACTTTTGGGTAATATTAAGTGAGCTGGTTCATCATTGTACACCCTAGTAATGTAGCACTAATTAACAATGGTGTGGATTATTTTGCCCACTGCATGTGTCTCTAAAGACTGAAAATGAAATAATTACATATAATTTCTTGTGCTGAAATGGAACGACTCGCACCCTCTGAGGCACTATTCCATTCTAGATGGGTAAAATGTCAACTCAAATGCCTGTGAGGGCGAGAGTGGTATGAGTCATCTCTCAAAATGAAGGAAAAAAGACAAAGGAAAACAAATGCAGTGGTTCCATTCATCAACCTGCATCCCTCACTTGAAGGAAGGTCCTTTATGCACTTGTGTACTTGCTTGCTCTCTTTCAATTGCATTACTTGGAGCATCATTTTGATTTAGTTTCCTCATTCTGGCAGCTACTTCCATTTGCAAAATGATATTCTCAGAGAAGTTTTTTTTTTTTAATTTCTAAAGATTGTATATATGTTTATCTATGTATGTGTGTGTGAGAGAGAGAGAAAGAAAGAAAGAGAGTGGACATGAAGCTGTCTGTAAGCAGATGTTTCTAATATTACAGGAAGAAATTGGTTTTGATGTTGTGGGGACATTTACCATGAATTCACCCAGATGATTTGATTAGCAAAAAGACACTAAATAATTAATTTTGTTTACTTGGTATAGACATAGCATAAAGCTAATGTTAGCACTGTGCTCTTACGCTATCACATTGTTGCATTGGTGTGGAAGGTTGATGACGGTTCCAAGAGTGCCATCTAGTGATTGGGGGTTTTTACACTACTCAGAATGAACCCCAGTCTGCCATGTATCTATGTAAACTATTAAAAATTATATTGTAATACTTAAGTGTTTCAGTTTTTTACATCCATGTTTAACACTAGTAATACAGGAGTTAACTATAACATGTAGCTATGGTAATACAGAAGTAGACAGAACAGAATAGAAACAGCTCTCTATGTACATTTGTGTGAAGGGGTTTGCGTGCACTTGGGCATGTGTGCTGTCGAGCAGGTTATTTTTAACCATTACATGTGCTTCATTATAAGTGAATGTTTTTTTGTGTGTTCTGTAATGTTTGTTTTCTTGATTTCAGAAACTATTTTTAGCCAGCACTGCCTGTTGCATCATCTTGACCAAGAATAAAAGGGATTCCTGCTTTGCATTGTTTGGACAGGTGGCTCAAGAATAGTTTATGCAATATGCCCTCTCCTCACTAGAGTTTAATAAGGATTTATGTGCATCTAGAGGGTGCTTTCTTTGAGAAGATCTTTCTAATGTGAAAGTTCATTTATAATTAATACCGCCTTGTCAAATTGTTATGAAATATTTGCAATCTTATACTACATTTTGTGTAATCAAGGGGAATTGAACAGACAATGGCAGTCTCTCTTTTTAAAAGTGGTTATAATATTATACATACTACGTGTCTTTGTCTCATACATGGATTACTGAGTTTTTTCAGTTAAATTAATTAAAGCAGACTGTAATGCTTTTCTGCCACAATTACAGCTTTCTTTCTTTTTTACCAGAGAAAGTTTTGACTCCAATTACTGTCATTTAAGGTATTCAGTAATAGCTGAGGCTAAAAAGTTTATTTTTCCTAAATCTGCCCCAGCAGAAACCTGAGATGCTAAAATGAAAATGCAGTCATGGCTCATCTTACGGATTAATAGTGCATGATGATTTTGGCATTCACAGAAGTTGGGCCTCCATTGCATCTAAACCACCTAATCCTATTCCGTATGGGCTGAGGGACGCTGTGAACAAACATAGTCCCTTTTGGCAGACGCTCATGACCTACAGCATATGTAAAAGAAAAACAGATACTACGCTATAGAAAAAAAGGAAGTGCCATTAATGCAAATGTTAATGTCAATCAACCAGCGAAAATGTTCTTTCTCAAACAGCTTTAGAAAAGCAACATTAATTTCAAGTAATTTTGCAAGTATGAAATAGAATGAAAGGAACTCTCTTGGCCTTCTAGGCCTTCAGAGAAGTTCAATTAAATTCATAGAAGCCTATTCTTTGAATAGGCTTCTATTGAAGGTACTATTGAAGGTACAATACTTACATAAAGGTTAAATTTTTAGAAACTGACTGTGTGTGTGAGTGGTAGCATAACCAATGTGTCAGATGGTCAACAGCAGCAACAGTAAAGGCCAGTGCACTTTACTATTTACAAGGTAAAATGTGTTACATCTGTTACAAGCTACATGTTTAAAATATTCTGTGATTTTTTGTCTTTTGTCCTACGTTGTTTGACAGACGCCCATAATTGAACATTTGTACTGCACAGAGCAAACTGTGGAACAGCTTCTTTTGACTCAAAAGACATTTCTATCCATATAAATCAATAAATAAATAAATATTTCTTCCTGCAACTGCTCTGTGACCTAGGTTTTGGAGCTGATGTATTGCAACACTGTTTTTGGTTTTCATGCTTTTTCTAAATGCCAGCTGTGTCATCAATATCAGTGTTGATGCACGGTGTTGGTTCAGGGAGGCCTATCTTGAGTTTTGTGGTTATTTTTTTGGGCCAGACAGTATATTTAGCAACTTTCCTGGATAAATTCATATTCCTGTCAGTGAGCTTTAACTTTCAACAGCTGTACCTCCTGCCAGAGGCACTTTTTTCTCATTTGAAATATGCTATCATCATTTTGGAGACTGTCTCTCTTGACACTTTTGCTGTTTCTATGACTTGCAAGCCGGCAATTTAGTGCCCAACTTCTTGTGCCATTTCACAGTATGTTAGGTGCCTCATCAGAAAATATGCTACTTTTTAGGATTTTTACCCATGATAGTTATAATGAATATAGTCCTTCAATTACTTTTTTTTTTCATTGTACAGGTGAGGTGGTATCTCCCACTTCGGCTTCTCAGCATGTAGCACCTTCGCCAGTGCAATTAAGTCAGCAATTATTTAATTATTAAGGTCAGAATTGTACCTGTGTATTTATTGAATTTACTGATCTGAAGTAAAAGCATGTAACTCGACCCCTGGAGCCTTTGCAACTCTATACCGGTAACATTATACCGTAGATGAGTATAAACAATTAAATTGATAAAATTTTGAACTTATTTATATCTTGCCACAAGGCAAGAGCTACACTGCAGAATTTAAGCTCCAGGTCGTTGCTTTTCTGAAGCAACATCTGCAATATCCAAGACGAAAGCATGTCCAACATCATCAGCGACAGTAAAGCAGCACAGTTCACATTGGACGACGTTTATGGATCAGATTTTGAAAGATTAATCATTTTAAAAAATAATTTTTGCATTTCAGTTTTGCTAATTTTATACTGAAGAATTTACTTGTAGATAAATGATTGAAATTGCTGTACTACCATACCCCCACCCTCCAGTCGTTTAAACAAAAATCAAAACTCATCTTTTCCCAGTTAACAATAAACTTTTGTTTCTTTTATTTCTGTTAAATTAAGCTTTTTACAGCTTGTATTGTATACTAGGATGTAATGTAATGTAGCAAAGGGCTGGAAAAGTTTAAGATGCTGCAGCGGTGATTAAGTGAGAGAACATTGTCACTTGTCAAAAATTGCGTTGCTTTTCCAACTGTTCGTTGCTGCAGTAAACAGTACATTTAAATTTAACTAATCATGTCGAGATGTTGTCTTTTTGTGCAATGAGTTATGCTTTTATTGAATGTGTTTTCATGTTTTTAGATAGGCCGTTCCATTTAAGCAAGACACACCCAATACCAGGTTTGCAAAATCAATGTATATGCCACAGACCATTCGGGAGTATGGTAAGTATTAGTAATATTTTTTGCTTCGCAGGTTTAGTATCAATATGTATTTAATATTGTTACAGCATTCAGTTGTTGGTAAGATGTTTAAATTGTTGTGCTTTATTAAGAAAACATACTTTATTTAAAAAGTAATAGGATATTGATTAGTTTGTCTTATATCTGTGTAGATTGGTTGAAATACCACAGTATATTTAATATCTTTTATATAGTTTAATGGTGGGTTTTATCCCATAAACCGTGGAGTACTGGTGTGTTTTACATAATCATATTTATATATACTCTAACCAGAAAGGTTCTGTTCACCACTTCTTATAACAATAGTGGAACTATATACGTTGCTATACAGGCCCATTTAAAGAACCATGTATGAAAGGCTATCCATAAATAGAAACAATTTAAGCATTCAGGTGTTTCATGGTTGTTTTCAGTTCTGTTAAGAACCGACTATTAAAAATGATTTGATTTTCTATCAAGTCCAGTGTGCTCTGTGATTTTTTGATCAGTAGTGAAGCCATCGTGTTTATTTATTTGGCATTGCTGAAAGTTACGACATGAAAAAGGCAAAAAAGGACAAAAACAGGTCAGGAGGCAGCAGATGGTGGAGTTTGAAGTGCTGTTTTAGCTCTGAGCTCCAAGCACTAAAAATACGTGAAGGAGCATCCATGACAACGCAGTTCTGGTCAGCTTGGTGACTTAAGTATTCTGCAACACACACAGAAAGTGCAGCTGGCTCAGGTTAGCATTTTACACAGTGTCACAGTCTGTCAGTTCCCGATCTCACTCCACAGTTCACACTGGGGCAAATACACTGACGTCCCATAGGTTAAGGAACATTGCTTTAAATATTAATTCTCAGAAATGATTAAGGGTAATCTTGATTAGCATCATCTATTGAACTCCAAATTCTGGAAATTAAACACCAAAATGACCAATGACAAGTCTGCTCTTCTTTCACAAATGTTGATATTTTTAAATTGATGCCATATGAAAGTGAACTGAAATGTGCAACATGGTAAAAATGTATTTCCTGCTTTAGACAATCGAAATATAGGTTTGAAATATCCTAAATGTGTGAACACTGAGCCAGGTCATGCTAACACTAAATTAAACTGAAATACTTGTTGCTTTATTACACATAAAATGTTTGCACAATGACCTAATTCTTTATTTGTTATTTATACTGGTTTATCAAGCTTCGAAGAGGTTGTTTTGACTTTACCTCTGTCCCCCTCGGCCTTAAAAAGATCCTGTCAGCTTCTGACATTACAATGATGATAATGTTAGATACCGATATATCAGATTACAGTCACCACTTCCAAGTCAAATACAGTATATTGCCTAAATGTGAAACAAACAAAGGTTCATATGAATCATTTGCTGTGTAAAATGAGATATTAGTCCACAATTTCCTACAGTATTCATGCCAAATCATTTATCAGTCTTTCAACATTTTATCCACTTATTCCTGCACTGATAAGTTGTCGCCAGTTAATTTGCCTTTCTGTAGTTTTGCCTTTCCTTTGCTTTAAGTGAAGAGTTTTTCCATTTTACATGCCGATTTTTATTTCAGGGCTACTTATGTAATGCCATAATTGTAGCAATACATATCATTTAATTATTGTACACATGTTAAGACTGCACTATACTCAGAGAAAACCTCATGTATTACAACATTTGTAAAGTGCAGTCATTGCACAGGGCTGTAATAATAGTAAAGTACTCTACTGTTGCCAGAGGCACAGAGTCATTTCGGTCATTATGCAACACTAATAAAAATTCAATATCAGGCTTTGAAAGCACTCACAATTAAAATGGCACCTTTCTGCAACATGTGACTTGTTGCATATTTGATAGACTGGTTATCTTTAGTCATGTGTTGGACCATGAAGCAAGATATTGGTGAGGTATAGTTTCCATTAGAGGTATGGTTGAGACCCATAGCAGCTTCCTCTGTGTTTGTGTGTGAGCGAGAACCAGAGAGAGAGAGACAGAGAGAGAGAGAGAGAGAGAGAGAGAGAGAGAGAGAGAGAGAGAGAGAGAGAGAGAGAGAGAGAGAGGTTGAAGCCCACAGCAGACCAAGAATTAAATAAATAAATAAAATCTCCATACCTCAACACAAACAACCAAAACCTTACACATGCTTAAACCCCACACAACAAAAATTAGAAGAGAAAATAAAAATTAAAAGTGAAAATAAAAACAAAAAAGGAGTAAACACTAAAAGAGGGATGAATAAAACAATCCACACTATATGTATTTTAAACCCTGTAAAAAAAAAAAGAGAGAGAGAAAGAGAGATGATTCCCATATTGAGTCCTTGCGCCTTAATACGGCTCAACATATCTCTCAGAAGAAAAAGGCTATCGAATATAGAGCGTCCCGGGACACAATATGTTTGGTCCTTCTGTATAAGTTTAGCTTCAGACGGTGTGTGTGAGAGAGAGAGAGGGGGCGGGGGGTGAAGAGCTATCAAAAGCCACTAGATTTTCCAGTTACAGAAGATAAATTAGATGAAAACCCCTTTGGTCTCTGGCCTACAACCCAGAAAAGCCTGTGGTGAAGATGGCATCTTGAAGAAAGTTTATGTATATTACAAAATAAGATAAAAAATTCAGATTGGCTTATTGAAAACATTTTAATTAAGTTGGCCCCTTCCCCAGAGTCTAGAATGAATATTCAATATTCAGATCCATTGATGAACTTCATCCAAACAGCTCCAGAGGAAGCAGCATTAATAGTAATTTGTGAAAAACTTTGTGCAGCCTTCTGAACACCAGGATCTCAAACTTTCTCATAGAGCACAATGTACTGAGCAAAAATTAGATGAGATTCCCCCAAATCTTCAAACATCTGATCACATTTTGTAATATATAAGCGACGTCCTATTGTCATCTACAAAAAGAAACTACAGCACAGTCTAAATATCTTGGAGCACTTCTACCAGACAATGAACCTCTTATAAACGATCACAAAATCTAAACTGTTACATTTCAAAAAAGGACACAGAGAACAAATTTTCACAAGTTTCAACACAAAAACTGAACAAATCTGTCAAATTAAAATTTGTTTTGAAATCCTTCAAATCTGCAATTGAGCCTTTTCTCTGTAAATCAGTGAGGGGTGCGGATGTTTGACTCACAGTCATTTCTCAACATCCAATTAAAGCTCTACATACATACAGTATTTCTTTAGAAGCATCCTCCCTCTGCAGAGAAAAACACGGAATAACACCTGCAGATCAGAATTCCAGCAGTGGACAGTATCCACCTTTGCTGAACATAGCAAGTTTTGGAAACATTTATAATCCAATGGCCCCATCTCACTCCATTACAAAGCACTGAGTAGCCTCAGGAGTAGATGATCAAATGGAGTCCACTACACCAGCTAGTCTAAGTGACCTAAAACACATAGAGAGCTGCACCCACACACTCACTCAAAATATCAGAAGGTATTCAAAGGCCAGACTGTGCTCCCACTAGAAGCTGGCAGTGGTGTAGATGGCTGGTTACCCAGAGAGTCCATGTGCTCTCACTGTGATGGAGACAGAGCTGCAATTCCTAACAGAATCCCCAATGTGTAATTCAGGTAGAAATGCTTGATTGTGTGGCTCCTGGTGAGTAATCTGGCTACAATATTCTGTGCACACTGTACAGTCGTCCAGTCTGCTGCTTACTAACACATATCAACTTTTCTGCGTCACGTGTAGTGAAGAATCACAAAAGTTTGGTTATTTTCTGCAACTGTAAGAAGCAGAACTTGGATACAGTGGCAAAATGTGATTTGAGTGATAAATCAGTGTCTAATACGACAACAAGATTATGGACAGAGCTGCTAAACCAGAAGTTCAGAGCCTCAGCATTGAAAGCAGAGATTACAGTTTTCCTATCTGTACTACTGCCTTCTAACGCCAACATCTCATGTTGAGTATAATAAGCTACATAAATAATAAACATGCCTGTTTGTACATTAGTAATTCATTTTACACATAACTGTACATCATTTTTGTTAATAAATGAATTTAAGCAACAAAAAAATCAACCCCATAGAAAATGACTCTTTTTATTGTGTGGATGGGTTAAATTTAGAGGTCATGTTTCTTTGTGTGATGGTGCGTGTTCACAATGACAAATAATCACTTTAACTAATTGCTTAAAACCAAAAAGTGTATAGTAATTTAAATAATCTAGTAAAAATTACTTGAAAAAAAATGAAATCACAGTCACACACACTCTATGCATACTTTAACACTCAATCTAGTATTGTTCTGATTGTATGAAGCAAGAACAATGAAGAGTGTATGGAACAGCTGTAAAGTTGTCAGCAGTACATCAAGTAGCCACCAGATAGAGCCAAACACCAGGAAGATAAATCCACTCCCCAGATGTGCTTAACTTGCCAAAGCCGTCAATAACAAAGACATCTGTATTTACTACTGATATACTGTTGATATCATTTGAGATGATCCATTAGGAATATAAACCATTTAAAGCCATAAGGCACTAACTGTACAAGTGTAGAAGTTCAGCAGTCAGCAGACTTGGTGTGTTATTGTTCTAGGAACATGCCACCAGGGACCTTCTTTTTTAAAGTCCAGGAACTAGAGGGTCTTTGTTCTTTGTTCCCACTCCATATTCTGCAAGACACCAACTTTAACATCCTTGAGCTTAAGGAAAACATCTCTGAAGTAGAAGCTGAATGGTTTTATTAAAGGAGTCATGCATAGAAATCCTCTATTCCCAGAATATTACAATCTTGACAATTCTGCTGGTGTACAATAAAGTCTGCTGACACATTGAAAAGTGAATGCAAGTGAAATTCAGTTAAACGATTGGTACAGGAAAAGAATAGTAGAAGTCTTTTTCTATCCAGAGGAACATCACATTTAGGACACATTTTGGCTGCTAGGCCAATGTGGTTTGCATTAGTTAGAAAAGTAAATGTAAGTACAATGTAACATTGAACAGACCTATATTGTAATTCCACTCAGTGACAACTTCATGAACTTCACACACCTGAGAGTTTAGACAAGTAGAGAAACTATTATAGACTAGCTGCTTCTGCTTTGTCACTTGTTCCTTTGGAATCTGTGGACCCTGTTCATCATAGCATGGCAACAAATAAGTTGTGCTGTAGTTTTAATTTAGCCAGGTCTTGTAAGATGCAATTGCCATCAAATGCAGTAGAGTTGACTTGACTCTGGAAAACAAAACTAAAGCCTGTGCCAAACTCAAAGACTTCATTCTTACATCCCAATATTATCAGCTGAGCACATGTTTTGCATGTTGAGTTTTTCTTCAAACAATAAATACAACTAGATTCCACTTAATGAAACGGGCCCCACTTTAAGCAGAAAGTGTTCTGTTGATTAAGTACTGAGATAAAAAAAAAATGCTTCAGTGCAAAAATCAGACTGTTATATTAGTCTGATATTATTATACTAATATTCGAAATTAAACATTGATGTTGTTTTTATTCTGCAAATGTAACCATCAAACCTACTGAGCATTATGTATTTTTACAGCCTGTGATGCAGCTGGTGTACAGCTGGAAAGCAACAGAAGCAATAAGAAAACAATGAAATTATTTTAATAAAACAGGTTTAATACAAAGCGTCTAACATTACAATAAAATAATATACATTCTATCTGCTAAACAAATTTTTGATTCAAAGCTGTGCAGTTGCCTCCACTAACCCAACATCTTGATTATTTATATCTGCAGCATCAGCACATTTGTTCTCCAGGTTCTCTGTTGTGAAGTAGCTGTGGTGCTGGAATTTGAGAACTTCATTTCCCCAGCTTGTCCAATCAGGCGTCAGGCCTCGAGCAAACATTTCCAGACACCTGGCTTTAGGGTTCATGTAGGGCTTCAACACAGCTGAAAATAACAAAGATAACGGTTAGTTCTGTGGTAAAGGCTCAGAGAACCAACCATAACCAACAACAACATTTAGGCTCAATTACAACACATTCTACACACTTGCTTCAAAGCTAGACAAATGATGAAATAATCTTGTTGTGCAGTTTTTTTTTTTTGCTTTAGTGATAAGATACACTATATTATAAAATATTATATATAATATAAAATAAAATTATGTATGTAAAATTAAATGGGTTTTACAGTCTCACTGGCTGATAAACCTTAAATACTTGATATATACACATGACCACAGCTGACTTCTGGGGGTGGGGTTAATGCAATGTTAATGGACTAGTTTTGGATTATTTTGATCGTTAGTCACCTACTGTTAGCAGACTATGCTGCTTGGCAGAATAACTGCTTACTGTGCATTCTATAAATGAGAACACAAACCTATTTTTTAAACACAGAAAACAGTTTTTTCCAATATCTTGTCATTGTAAACTACCAAAGGTCGTGCATTACAGTGACTTAACCATTGCTGTGTTGAAAAGATTTACAGTCTTCAGTTGGAGTCTCTCAATAATGATTGAAAAAGGGAAAGTACAGTTAAAGTGTGACATTAACCCTCCATATCCATAGTTTCAGGTTGACTTTTAGTTTTGTTACAGTATATTGCAGGTTTTACACTGGGTTAAAGCAGCCCAGCACTAAGCTGAGCACTGAGCTCCAGTAATAGTTTTGCTGAAATGTGTATCATATTATCATGCTCAGTTCTTTAGAATTGAAGAAGCAGTGGGCAATACTACTGTCCTCCAGGCTGGACTCTGAGTTTACGCATTAGCAGTGCATAGGTAGCCAGTCAGTTTGCATGGTCACATAAAACCAGACTGCAGGCCTCACATGAGAATGTATTTATTTTTTGTTATGAATTTCAAAGCCGACTGATATATAGTATCTCACAAAAGTGAGTACACCTCCCATTTTTCTTAATATTTTATTATACCTATTATTGGAAAGATATGACACTTTGATACAATGTAAAGTAGTCAGTGAACAGCTTGTATAACAGTGTGAATTTGTTGTCCCCCCAAAATAACTCAACATCATTAATGCTTTGACAGACTAAACCCCTTCAACCTTTGCAGCAATGCTGGCAGTGCTCATACGTCTATTTTCAAAAGACAAACTCTGGTTATGAAGGTGAGCCTGTGACCTCAACTTCTTTGGTCGACCATGGCGAGGTCTGTTCTGAGTAGAACCTGTCCTGTTAATGGCTGTGATGAGTTATTTTAAGGTGACAGCACATTTACACTGTTATACAAACTGTACACTGACTACATTACATTGCATCAAAGTAATTTAAAGGGGGTACTCACTTTGTGAGATACTGTATATTCAAAAGATTTGACAATCTGACTGCAGTTAAGACAGGATACAGAAAAACAGAAGATAAAGGAATGTTGTTCCGAGAGTTAATTAACACTTATCTATTTTGTATTGTTTGTGCAAGTGAAATAAGTGAGGTTTCTCAATGTTCCGACTTCAGTCCATGTTAATATTACTTAACCTTAAACGTAGTACACTTCAAAAACATGGCCACTCGTTTAGGCTTTTTTCTTCTGATGTGTGTTCATTTTGAATGGATATATGTCTCCTAAATGTTATGTAAATTTCTTTTATCCATGAACAAACTATATTCCACACAGAAAGACAGTATGTGCTATACAGTGACATTTGCTTGGCTATACTTTAACTAGAACCTTGGTAAAGCAGAAACGCAGAACTGGCTCTGAATCAGTTCTGAGTGAGAGCATGTCCAGGAAAGGGATAATGCTCAGAACATGTGCATGAGCTGTGATTGACACTGTGGCTCATATTAGTTGCTTTGATTCAGGAGTGGTAGAGTCTTCCAAAAATGGAACACTGAAAGAAGAATTTTTTCATGTACTACGGTCAGCAGCAGATTTAGAAAAAATGACAAAAACGTTTTAATGGTATAATTACTTTAAGACACAACTAGGCATGGTTTACTACTTTGTATTAAATTAGTAAAAAACAAAGTTGTGACTCAAATTGACAGGTGGGCAGTGGCTGCCTTGTAGTTAGGACCTTGCTCTTGTGAAGAGAGGATCGCAAGTTCAAGTACCGCCACTGAGGAACCCTTGAGCAAGGTACTGTCCTGTTACACTGCTCCCCTTGGTGCTGTTGATAGCTACACACTGCTCCATGTGCGAATGGGTTAAATGCAGAGGTCACATTTCTTTGTGGAGCAAACACATCCTTACCCAATTAGGTTCAAAAACTTAAGACTCCAAACAGAGAATTGAAATAATGACTGGCAGGTGTGAAAGCTAAAATAGCACTGTGACTCCTGATCAGCATGTGAAAAAGCTGTGTGGTTTACCACGTACCTGACAGTGATGGCTTATGAGAGTGCAGCGCTGAAGGAATGCTAATTATAAGCCGCTGATCTGGGATCTCACACTCCTCAGGCCTGAAACAAACACAAGACTTAGATGAATAATTCTGTGTAAATTAAGAAAGGGAAGAAAATGCTGTTGATTCTCATATTTATCCGTTAAAAAAGAGAAACTGGAACCTGCATGTACATGAGCTAATCTACTTGCATCTAGCATTCGTTCTTGTAATTAGAGCTTCCTCAAGTGGATTGTCTCTGTAGGTTGCTGTTGTGAAGCATACCAACTACCAGGCAACAGATGTTCATTCTTCAAAGGAATCAGATAATCAATGCAAGTCATGTAACGCACAATGTGAAATCAACACACTGAGTAACAAACGGAAAGATAAAACGAATAAGAAGACCTTCCAAACTTGCTTTAAGATTTACAAATTGTGGGGGAAAAAATACTGTTTCATATTTCCTGCCAGAACCCACATCTGTGAATTCTCACCGTGTCTGGGTTCCAAAAATAATCTGGCTAAATTTGTAAATGACGAAAAAACTCATGATAAAAAAAGCATCAGACATGCAGCTCAGTGTGAGGTTTCATGTACCATTAGATCTCATGGTGCGTCTAAGAGATTTCTTAGCATTAAACTTTCAATTAAAGTCAAGTGAAAATGGTTTGATGAACTTTTATGGAACATTCTTTCAGTAAATTGCAACATAACCCCATAAGAACTGTAAACTATTCACCTTGTGAAAATAAAGCTAACATTGTTCTCTGCATTATTGGAAAAATCACAATTTGTCAGGACACTACATGATACACGTCTCACCAGATGTTTCGAGAGGTTTGTTTTATTGCAGGTAACAAGAACATTTGAGCACTTGTATCAACACACAGATTATCCAACACTGCCATGTTGTCATAGGGTGAACATAGCAACAGGGACAAGGGACATAGCAACAAGTGCACCCTTGGGACTATATGAATATCCAGTATCTTTTGTTTTTCTCAGTTGTCACAAGCATCCTAAACATGTTAAAAGCATACTGAATTTTTTAGGTTTTGGAACCATCTTTCACATTTGCTATTTTCAGATTATGTGGAACAGTTTGTATAAATAAGTGAGCATAAATAATTGTTTAGGCAATCCATTGGGTCAAAGTAGTTCACCTGAAGCCTATTATATCCCACCCACCCTGACAGGTGCCATTGTAATGAAAAAACTAGACAGTCAGTTATATTCACTGTACCTGTCAGTAGTGCTAATATTAAGGCCGATCTGCGTATGTATTCAATATAGTATCCCAATTAGGAGGCTTAGGACTTATTACAATACCCAAAGGTTGCATTTGCCAAAAAGATAGCTGAGGTATAGTGCAGATATTTGGATGCTACACATGTTCATACTACACATGTATTGAAAGTCAGTAAAGCTGAAATTCAATGGAGAGCTGAAGTTAACCAAATCATGTTTTAAAAACATGACGCCAATTAGTGAAATACCAGATCAAGAGCTTGTTTTGACACAAATCAAACTCTGAGGGAAGAAATAGCTGGAAAGATCAATCTTAAGTTACCCATCAACAATTCACTGTGTCCGAAACAAGAACTCTAAAAAACAGTGAAGCCATTTGTGTATGTTATTTAGAAATACAATGATGACATCATGGCTGTTTCTGAAAGTGCCAGGGCCATTACCCAGTTCCACTGTCACCATTAGCACAGAACCTGCCAAGTACCAGCACCTCATAAGGCTTCTTGTGTGGCGAGTCCAAAGGAAAGACAAACTCTCCTGCGCGGGTCACCTGCAGACACAGTAAAAAAAAAAAAAAGCAGAACTGTTATGATCTACTGTAGACTCAGCCAGTGATGTCAATGCATGACCCCTTTGTGTTCCAATCAATGTCCTGAATCTCAAGTTGTCCTGTAAAACATGGCATGAATATGTTTACACAGTGTTCAGACGCAGCTATTTTTGTGTTACTTGTAGTTTCATGTGTACTTGTCATGAGGCCTTTTCATACTAATTTTAAGGACTTAACTCCCTGAAAACTAGAAGAATTATTACATGTAGAACATGCAACAGAACTAACATTTTTCTCTAACAGTCAGTGTGACTAAAAAATGGAGGATGCTGGTTAACAGTTCATTCTGCTAAAATAGGTGAGATACCCCACAGGAAGATGCACTCACTATCAGGAGCTGAAGCTCTGTGTGGTTGAGTGTGTGTGTGTGTGTGTGTGTGTGTGTGTGTGTGTGTGTGTGTACCAAGCCCAAGAATAAATGTATTTTCATAAATCACATTTTTCTCAACATTCTCTCTTTCTGACAACCTCAGCTAAACTGGGAGCAGCTTCCGAGTTTGAGGAGGCGGCGAATGTGCACCTCAATAAAACTATGGCTGATGGGGGTGGGGGTGGTCTGGGGTGGTGGAAGGTCAGACAGCAGATCTTTGTTCATCTGATGTGCGTTATACAGTTCTGAGAGCAGCATTCAGACAACGGACAGTGTTCTGTCAGATACAATGATCAATTCCAAACAAAATACACTGATAATTAACACTACTGATGTTTCAGTGATGCGTAACCAGTATACACCAGTAAGACATTTTCAGACCTTTAGCTCAGTTTCTGTCAAACTGTCCATCCAGTTATGCTGGAAAAGTCGCTGAGTAGAGTCCATGGTTTCCTATCATGGTATTGCAGAATGTAGAGTATACAGAAATGTAGTATGTATGTAGTGGGTGGTAAACTGGCTCATCCTGTATAATGTTAAGAATTAATACTAAGGCCTGAGATTTGCAAATCACCATCATACCAGTGAACCACAAAAAGCACAGAACTAGCTTCAGACTGCAACATACGGATGTATTAACACAGTTATGCAGAAAAATCACACAAAAACAAGTCTTTAAAGGGTCGACCAGCAAGGTCTGTGAAACACAAACGGGTCACGCGTCAGTTGAAGTATTTTTACAAGACTCTGTAAAAACCGGATTCATTTCTGCGTGTGCCATTGTATTAATTATTAATTAATGTATTTCAGTTTGTATTTGAAGTAAAATAAGACACTGTTATCCTACAAAAACAGGCTTAGTGTTTTCCAATAGGTTTCTAACGGGGGTTGAGCAGTTTACTATGCTGTGATAAATACCAAAACCATCAGGGACTTTCATTCATCAGTTCCTGCATTATCCGAACTGCTTATCTGTTTCAGGATGTGCAGATGACCTAACTACGGGCACAAGGCAGGATACACCCTGGACAGGAGGCCAACCCATCACAGGGCAACAGACAACACACACACACACACACACTCACACCTATGGGCAATTTACAGAAGCCAGTCAACCTGTATGACGGTGGGAGGAAACCGGAGCACCTGGAGAAAACTCACACAAACACAGGAAGATCTTGTTCACTACACAGAAAGACCCAGGAATCAAACCCAGGACCTTCTTGCAGATAACCAACACTGCACCACCCAGAAACTACAACTACACCATTATATACATTTCTGCCCATATCACATGCTACTACAAGCAGGGGTCGATTGATATATTGTTTGCCAAATATTATCAGTTATTTAAAATGTTGCATAAATTTAAAGATTTTGATCAATGATGCTACCCTCAAATGTATATAAGAAACCTACTCTAGGTCCAGTCTGTGTTTATTTTCATGTATGAGGATTAAACATTTTATTTATCGGTCTTAGGAGAAGTTAAAAAGTCATTAACTTTGCATAAAGTGTAAATGTCTTGAATATTAGTTAGACTTTGCACCTTGACCCACAGCCACTTTGCCAGTAGTTTCACTCCCCAGTGAGGATAGAGCTCTTCTCTGACGAACCGAAGGTGTCGAGGACGATTGGTTACCCAAGTAACCACCACACATCCTGCTGCACTCACCGCTGGGACAGGAAGTTGTTTGAGCTGAGCTGACGGCAGGAAACTGTACCTGAAAAAGAAAAAGGAGCCCACAGACACAGATAAGTCAAAAGTATTTGTGTTTTTGAAGCAATAGTGAAGGAGGCCCACAAGCGGGGCAAGGTTAAACATGCATTACCTATAGGGCATACATTGTTTCGCCAGTTGTTTCTCTTTGCCTCATACATACTTTTCCCAAACCCACTACATTCCACATACATACGGAGCAATAACATGGAAATGAATGCAAACTGATTGAGTTTTCAGAGTAAAAAAGGTTGAAAGGACTAGTCATTTCCAATATATCAATTTATATTTATTTAAAGAATAATAGTTTGATAAGTTTCATAAGTTGGAAATCCTAACAAAATCTTTATAAGGTCGCCATGTCGCACTTTATTGAACAATTAAAAATTTTTAAGTTATAGTGCACAAAAAATGTTGCAATGCTGTGTGAGAAACACCAGAAATATCAATCTGAATCACAAAAACTTTTGTTGATATGTCAGCAACATGTACACTCGAGCAAGTAGCACACAATGTACAAACTAGGACAATTAATAGTTAAACCCACCTACTGCTTCTTTTCACAGACTTATTTTCCCACGGTGGATCAAGAACGATCAGGTCAAACTTCTCCCCATCTAAAGAAAGAAATCACACATATAACAATTACTATATAAAATCATGTCAAAACAGTATAAATGACATTTTGAGCCATGAACTCAATGCAATAGTGAAGCAATTAATGCAATTTTACATGTATACAAGAGGTTCCAACACAGAATGCTAGAAAACTGGTCAGAAGACTGGACTATATGCTTTCAAAGGGCAGGTTATGATAGAAACTCCAAACATTTCCCATTTCTGACACTGGCATATCCAGACAATCACAAATACAGTAGGATGAACTTACTGTTGATAAGTGGCTGTAAGCGTGTGATATCAGACAACAGAAAGCGGCTGCGGGGAGGCAAAAAATACTTCTCCCCCATTAGTGTGACCTCCCTAGCAAAGTCATCTGGATTTTCTGTGATGCAAGAGAACAGGTCAAGGTGTGAATCCAAATTTGCATGTCCTGTAACATCCTGTACAGGTGCTGCATCAGACTTCTCCACTGTAATCAGCTGCTTGGCCATGTCACATAGGGCAGCCAATTGGCAGTCATGAACTATTGGTTCTTTACTCAACCCTGTATGTAAAACTTCTGTCAGGTGACCACATCGATGTCCAGCCTGGACTAGAATCTGACTGCCCTCCAAAACCACTAACCTGACCTGTTGGACAGAGAGAGTGACAGAGAATGAGAGAGAGAGATTAGAAAATCTTAGATTAGGTCTGTAACAATTCGGAAATCTACTGGTTCAATCTGAGATTAGATTCAGACATTAAGACTCTAAGATTTTTCAATGTTTTTGTCATAGTGTTTCAGATCCAAAAAACTAAACTAAATAATCCCCAAAAGTAGTCCATCCATGAATTCATAAACTATTTTTTTTTACTCATTTGGGTGTAGACGTGTGGTAGGAGGCACTCATAAGTCTAGTCTGATATTGGTATTTGTCAAAGACACGAAATGAGGGACCCCCAGGAAAGAGACTAAAAAAGATTTCCATTTCAATAGCATTAGCTGTGTTAATAGTATTACATATTAGTAAATAAAATTAACAACAAATTATGGGCACATCTGTCATGTCTGCATATGAATGGGTGTATGTTTTATAAAGCACACAATAATGTGAGTGAGTGCGAGTAATAGTAAAAGAAGTTTATTTTTAGTGTGTGCAGGTATACACTTGTACACGATCACTACTGATCTTCCTTCCTGTCCTTTTATTATAGCTGTAACCTTCAGTCCTCATCAATAAAACTATCTAAACAGAGAGAGACAGAGAGAGAGAGAGAGATATTAAAATATATTTAGGACAAAACCTGACTTTGCGTTGCCAAAAAACGTTACCTTTTCATGGAAGGCTTCAATCTCTATCTCGCCCTGATTAAAATCACTCCGTTTTCGTTTCCTTTTCTGTAAGAGAAATGAGCTGTAGCTGAGAACTGCACCATCAACCTCCCACTGAACACACTTGTTGTATCTGACAAAACGTTGTGCGATTACCTTCCGTGCTTTCAGGTCGATTTTGGCTGGAGTCTCAGTGTGTGTCAGCGAGTGGCTTGTATGTAAAAGAGATGGTTTGGTTTTACTTACTATATGAGGCTTGGCCATTTCAAAAAACTGCCTGTTAAAGTGGCACGTAAAATACCCCCTGTTTTCACCGAAACAGCGCATAAAACCTTCGTTTATAAGAGAATAAGAGTCCAATAGACAGCCGTGATCGTTAGCAAACAAGACAGACATCTCCAGAGGGTCCGGAGGGTCAGTAATGAGATGAGCAATAACACTGAGCAGAAGCACTAGTAGCAGAAAGGCGCCATGACAACACCGCTGCACCGGAACAACAAAGCTGCGCCCAGGAAACGCCGTTTCTGCGCATAGATTACTTTACTGCAAATATATTTTACAAAACATTTTATTAATACGAAATGTGTCTAATAAAATGCGTTCGTTTTGTAAGTATATTTGTATTAAATTATATATAACTATAACATCTGTATTATATGATTTAAACCTATATTTAGATAGATATATAATTGTATGTACACGCAGCCACACATTCTTACGTGATTGCTGTTATATAGTTGTAAAATCTAAAAATTCTCTTTTAAGATGAACCCTTACGAGTTTTTCACTTTTACTAGTGTATGTTTATGAGAACCTATTTGACTTAGTAAATGCTTGTAAGTTGGTGTAGATATGCAAGTCCCACGTGTCTGTTTAAATCAATTACAGACATATACACAGAACTGGAATTGGACTGATCATAGGAAAAGAGTAATACAACAGCAATGGATATTGCTAAGAAACAGATTTGTACTGCTTTTTAATTTGATATTGTGGTGAGGGCTTTTACTTTGAAAAGGCATGGGTTTGCTAGCCACTGTTAGCATGACTCCACATCATTTCACGTTTTGTTCGGTCTTTAGCGAATCGTTGCCGTTTGGATGTTAAGCCGACCGAAAACAGTTCAAGGTTTAACGTTTATACTTTAAACAGATATAAATAACTGTTTCTATAAAATAACTATAAAATAAACTGTTTCTATTCTAAAACTCAAGCTTATGATGGGTACATTTCAGCTTAATATCGTTTTTATATTTTTAAGCGTTTAAGGCGTACATATATTCCTTTTTAACATTGTAGCTGTTAGACTGTTGAAAATACTGACTTTTCATAAACTGATGTGTGTGTTGTACTTTGCTGAGGTTTGAGGGATGATTTGGCAACCTAGTGCGATCCAAGCTAGCGCGTGGCGATTCACAACACCGTTGTGTGATCACGTGGTGCAGTCCCTGGTGGGGAGCAGCATGCAGAAACGAAACCGTGAGTGAACACCACCGCAAACTACAAGCTAGCTTATTCGCAGCTCTGTGCAGGCATGTCGGAAACGGAGTGGTGACGCACTTCTTCAACGTTTTTGTTCTGCTGAGTCGTTGAGGTGCGTCAGAGCCGATATTACATCTGGCACATCTGTGCAGAGATAACTCACGCGCAGCACGAGAAACATGGCGGCCTCGGGAGTTTCTCCAGCAGATTCCAAGTCCGAAAGACTGTGCGTTTGTATTTACGACTGTCGGCCGAAGAGCGCTCTGTCTTCTGAGAAGGTGATAGAAGTCAGCGGCAAAAACTACGACAAATTCCTCCAGGATGTACGCAAGGTGGGTAAGACCCATACCCTATTCCTGCAAATTAGCTAGCTAGGTTGCTAAGTAAACAAAGCACCTGGTGTTGTCCAACTGGCCGTGCTGTCTTTGCGTAGAGGGGGTAAACTCGATCAATTCTTTATATTAAATATGGCGAAGGCAATGTCACCTGCCTTACATCACTACTCACATTCCTTACCTCACTACTTACCTGATTACATCACTACTTACCTGGCATACCTCACTACTCACCTGCCTTACATCACTTCTCACATTCCTTACCTCACTACCTACCTGCCTTACATTACTACTCAACTTTTTTATTTAAAAAGTCCCCTGCTTTGCATCACCATTTACCTGCTTCAATATTCACTTCTTTTTCAATCTTCAACATTTTATCTTCACTACTCACCAGCTTTATGTCACAAATCGCCAGTTTTACTCCACTTCTCATCTGATTTCCCTTTACTGCTTACCTGTCTTACCTCACCATTCATCTGTTATGCTTTACTTCTTACCTGCTTTAGCACACTGTTAAGTTTACTGCTATCAGGGATTCCCAACTCTGGTCCTGGAGATCTACCACCATGGATAATTCAGTTCCAACACATCTGCCTCTATTCTTACACACACCTGAGGGCATTGATTTCCTGGATCAGATGTGTCCGTATAGGATTTGAGCTAAACTCTGCAGGCTGGTAGATCTCTAGAACCAAGGTTGGGCACCCCTGACTATTCTAATCACGGCCTTCATGGGAGTCCAGTGTATAAGCAAAATAAACAAGTGCTTATGTAGTATCACCTGTAAAGGTTTACCCTACATATTGCCACATGCTATGATAATGCTTCCCAGGTTTAGTGGTATTCATATTATGATCTAGTTCCTGTAAATAAATAGCTGTTCAAAATTAATTTGAGCAATTTTTGTGTACCAGTATTCTGGATGCATGTCTTCATTAAATCTATAAACTGTTTATCTTACTTCAGTATATCAGTATATAAATATTGTGATATTTAATATGTGTTGTAACCTCCATCTTAGAACTTCAGTTTGGTCACCCATTATTTGGTGTAAGTCTTCATACATAGAACTTGGCTTTTTGGTTATTTAGCACTCAGATTCTACAGTAGAGTCTTATTGAACCTAATCATCTACCAAGTTTCTGTTCTGGAAAAAAACAAGAGCTGAACGGTCATCTTTCCTCCCACTGTACAGATTTAGTGCCTGTGAGCTGTTAAATCAAGACATTTCTGAAATCTTTTGAAAGAACAGATTTTTCCATCATCTTGTATGAGAAAAGTCTTCAAAGCAAGTAAACTCGTGTTAGTAGTAGATGTGGAAAGAAGAAACCACACTGATAACCAAAACAAAGTTATCGAGCAATTTGATAAATAGGTTTTAAAATATAAATAGGTTTGTGTATTTATAAAGTCTTATATATATTATATAATGTGTGTGTGGGATTGAAATCTTGTAAATTTGGAGGTCATAACTACATCTTGGTGTTCTTCAAAGCATTCCTGAACATGGAATGCAGTGTTAGGGCACATTATCCTGATTTTAGGGAATGCCGTAATGTACTTGGTCTAAAACAATGTTAAGACGTAATATCCATGTGATGCAAGGTTTCCAAGCAGAATATTGTCCAAAGGAGCTTCCACCAGCTTGTCTTCTTCACACATTGCATTCTGGCACCATCTCTTCCACACAAGAGGTGCACACAAAACCGCATCCACGTGAAGTTTCCTCCATTTGCTCCTTGATGCTGTTCTCAAGCTCACATGTCAGTTGTAAACACAGCAGTGGACAGTGTTCAGCAAATGCACTTCACAGTTGTGTGTGTCTTCTGGTATCTTTCTGTCAGAGCCAGATTTCACTCGATACATTGAGTATTGGACACAGGTTTGGATGCTGACACCAGTTTGTTTTTTTACCTCCCATGGATCACTTTTACTAGATATAAACCACTGCATGCCATTAACACCACCACATGACCTGCCACTTTGGACATTACTAATTCAACTAGCCTTCACTTCTTGTTTCGTTTCTCCCCTCATGTACATTTCTATGTGCATGACTGATTAGTGTACTGTTGATGTTATAAGTGTGATGAAAGATGTTTGACAGTTATATAAGAAGTGCATGGCTTGTCCAAAGTCGGTCCTGGAGGCCGGTGTCCTGCACAATTTGGTAGTTCCCTTCATCAAACACACTCCCTGAACCTGGCAATTAACAGGTGAGTCTTATCAGGTGCTCTTGATCAGGGAAATCACCAAACTGTGCTGGAAACAGACCCGTCAGGACCGCAGCTGGACACCCCTGCTTTAAAGTCACAGTGAAATATGAAATCACTTTCTTGCTCATTTCAGGAGTTTTCTATTCCTCGGAATGAAGCTTTTGTACTCACAACAACAGATCGCAGGCAGATCAGCAGAGACATTTATGGTGAGTAATAGCTCTGAAAGCAGATTTATCATGGTAAGATTAGAGTTTCTGTAATTTCAGAATATTTAAGAAATGCCTGTATATTTGCAAAAATTGAGCTCCTGCTTGTAAATACGCCCAACATAGATTTAGATAAACATAGACATTTCTAAAGAGAGTAGCACAGCGGCAGTATTAGCATAAGGTCGCTATGACGACGGTCAACAGAGGAGGTGTTTATGGGTCATGTCCAGATTGAAGCACTTAAACACCAGCAGAGCATTCTAGGGTTTGTAGTTATCGTGTCGTTCTGCGCGCTGCAGTAGTATTAGCGATACATGCGCTGTAAAATACTGGCATATCAACTCTAGTAGTCATGTGATACTGTCTCGCAGGCCAAATAAAATTACACTCTGGGCCAAATTTAGCCCGCGGGCCAGAGTTTGACACCTATGGTCTAGATCATGACATGTTATTTCAAATAACATGCATAATCTGTTTTGTTACTTTAATTTAGATTGCAATTACAATTGCAAACAATGGAGTAGGGTGACACACCAAGGTCCTGGGTTTGATCCCCAGGTCGGCCGCAGGTGCCTTTCTGTGAGGAGTTTGCAATCTTAATTAAGCATTTTGGATAATGTATGGAGACTAGTGTGTTTGGAAATACCTGTTTTATGATGCTGTATGTAATGAACAAGTTTTCAGTGCTAATTTATAATATAATGCCATGTTTTACTCGTCTTAAAATAACTGCTACCTGTACACAGATGTTTTTCAATAGTCAAAGCATATTATTAGTAGGGATAGATAAATAAACACTTGTCTGAACAATAATGCAGTGTTACTGTGGTATGTTTTTATCTGCTTGTAGCTACAAAATTTTTAACTTTAAAATGACCGTGTCCATTTTGTTGTGATTACGTAGGTGAGCTTGCAGATGGCAAAACTTTACATCTTCTGCAGGCTGTGGATCAGGAGTTGCCTAATGCAACTCAAGAACGAATTAATTTTGTTCCTCATTACGACACTATTGTGCAGAGTGGCCAGTATGAGTACTATGCCAGCGAAGGACAGAAGGCCCTGCGTAAGTCATGTTACACACACATTAGCTCTTTGTAATGCACAAACATGGAACCTGTTGTCTTATACTTTTGTCAAGATTGTTAATAATGCTGGTGTTTGTATGTTTTAGCTTATGCCTTTGCTGAACTGATTGATAACGCGCTCTCAGCCACCTCGAATAATTCTAAAGTCAGGAGCATTGAAATCAGGCTGGTAAGTGCCTTCAGCACATAATTTTCAAGCGTCTGTCCAGAAAGACAAAAGTCAGGCTCTGGCAATGTTTTCACAGTTCCTTGTCCAAACTAGTTACACAGTTCCCAAGGGTCCTTGAAATCCTTAGATTTTTTTTGGGGACCTCTGCATTACCATATTTCCCCAACAAGAGCCTGCCCCACATTACAGGCTGTCCCA
>JBBIGC010034395.1:24087-45861 GCA_037576955.1 Lepidarchus adonis
TTCTATAAGCTGCAGAAATTGCTCGTTTATGTTTTAAAACTGCCGCCCCATGTTATTAACCACAGTGTTACTGAATGAATTGATCTGAAGTAGAAGCATCTAACTTGGGCCACTGGAGGCCTTTGCAGAATTTCTATATTTTGTCCAAAAACAACTATTATTTCTTATTTTGTTTTTTAAAAATGTAATAATTTACTTAACATATTAAATGAGCTCCATGCTGTTGGTACGTTCTTGTTTCCTGTTTTTACCTGCAACCTGCCTTAAGAAAGTACTGCAATTACATGTTTGTATGAGTTATTGAAGTAGAATAGTGCAGGGGGAAAACACTTGGCTGTGTGTCTGTATCAGTACATTTGTGTCTCTCTTTCTTTCTCAGTTGTTTGATGAATCTCAAGGTGGACCGGCTGTAGTGGTAATGGACAATGGTCGTGGTATGACCTCGAAAGAGCTAAACAACTGGGCTGTTTATCGCCTTTCCAAATTCAATCGTGATGATCGCACTTTTGAGAGGTAAACTCAGGCATGGTTTTAAGCATTGACTTGATGATGCTGTACAGGGTAATGAATTCTTTCATACATACCCCTCAAATGTTATAAGGTATTTAGAGTTTTGAGAGCAAAGATATATATTGTTATGATGTTTAACTGTAATGTATATAATTTCTAAAATTTGAATTCTGCAATTTCTGAGCAATCCTTAAAATAATGAACTAATAAAATAATAGTGAACCTAGTTTCTCACAGATTGATATTGTGCAATAATGGGTAAAGAGTCCAAAGCACACAAAAACCCATAACATAAAGTATCAAAGTCTTGTCCAGATGTTTTTAAAACCCATTACCACAGTGGTCCCCAACCCCCGGGCTGCGGACCGGTACCAGGTGTTGAGCATTTTGTACCGGGCCTTACAAAAAATTTTTACTTAAAAAAAATACAGTCTCAATCCATAGCATCTAAGTATGTTCGAGACATCAACTTTGGCAGTATTTTGTATAAAATTCATGACAGAAAACCCTGAGATCGCCACAACAGCACTGAAAACTTATTTTGAAACAACGTGTTACCATAGCGACCAGAGCACATTAAGAGCAGGAGGAAGCTGCTAAAAAAGTTACATAATTACACAGTGGATTCACATTTATTATTATATTTACAAAATACTGCAGTTTTTGTGTTGGTCTTACCATTTTATTTTTTTATATTTATCCGTGTCACCTTAAAGTCCGGGTAAATATTGTTTGGGGTTTGGGGACCTCTGCATTACCATATTTCCCCAACAAGAGCCCGCCCCGCATTACAGGCTGTCCCATTCTATAAGCTGCAGAAATTGCTCGTTTATGTTTTAAAACTGCCGCCCCATGTTATTAACCACAGTGTTACTGAATGTATTGATCTGAAGTAGAAGCATCTAACTTGGGCCACTGGAGGCCTTTGCAGCTCTGTACTGGTAGTGACATTATACTGTAGATGAGTGTGAACAATTAAATTGATGACTTTTTAAACTCACCGATATAATGCCGCAAAACAAGAACTACACTGCAGAATTTAAACTCCAGGTCGTTGCTTTCGTGAAGCAATGACTGCAATTTCCGAGAGACATACAGGTGACAAAAGCATGTCCGAGATCAGAGACAGCAAAGCAGCACAAATGGAGTTGTTCGGTCATGAAAAAATTGTAATGAATTATTTCCATTAAGATAATATTTTAATATTTCAATTTATTTGTGATTGTCAACTGTTTACTCTATGTTTAACCCTATGCTACCTTGGGGAAAAATCTAGCACATGGTTGTGGACAGGACAGAAGAAGCTCAAGATAGAAATGACGTTGCTGGTGTCAATAATATTTTTTTATCTTTAATACAGGGAAGATGTCCTCAGTTGTGGTTGTTTTTGTATTTTTTGTGATAGTGATCATTCTGGATATGTTCGCCCCAGTCCGGTCCCACGCAGTCTGAATAGTGACATCTCCTACTTTGGCGTTGGAGGCAAACAGGCCGTGTTTTACATAGGCCAGTCTGTACGGGTAGGTGCTAGAATGTCTTTTCATTACTCTCTTAAGAACAAATGGGTTGAAAGTTAATAGATTGGTAGAATGTGTACAAAATAACAAAGCTAGCATCACTAATATCACAGTTGACTGCATGTTTAAATCTTTAAGCATATTTGCAGTGTTTCACAAAAGTGAGTACACCGCTCCTATTTTTGGAAATATTTATACTTGGATACAATGTATAGCTTGTATAACTGTAAATTAGCTGTCCCCTCAAAATAACTCAGCACACAGCCATTAATGTCATTAAAAAATAAGTACACCCCTAAGTGAAAATGCCTGTCAGTCAGAGAATTTTTTTATACCATAACATTTGTAATTGCAATAGTCTTCTGGGAAAAATGGTGCATTTTCTAGAAAAATTTGTGTCGATAATTTCGGCAATAACTGTTTTGTGTGGCCACCACTATTTTCCAACACTGCCTTAACTCTCTTGGGCATGAAGTTTACTAGAGCTTCACAGATTGCCATTGGAATCTTCCACTCCCTCAAGATGACATCACGGTGTTGGTGGATGTTAGAGACCTTGCGCTCCTCCACCTTCCGTTGCAGATTAGGTCTGGAGACATGCTAGGCCAGACTTGGAGGTGTCTTTGGGGTTGTTATTGTGTTGGAATACTGCTCTGTGGCCCAGTTTCTGATAGAGGGTCATGCTCTCTTTCAGTTTGTCACAGTACATGTTGGTATTCATGGTTCCCTCAATGAACTGTACCTGTAGCTCCTCAGTGCTGGCAGCACTCATGCAGCCCCAAACCATGACACTTCCACAACCATGCTTGACTGTAGGCAAGAGACACTTGTCTTTGTACTCCTCACCTGGTGGCCACACACACACTTGACACCATCTTTATCTGGGTTTCATCAGACCACAGGACATGGTTCCAGTAATCCATGTCCTTAGTCTGCTTGTCCTCAGCAAATTGTTGGCAGGTTTTCTTGTGCATCATCTTTTAGAAGAGGCTTCCTTATAGGACGACAGCCATGCAGACAAATTTGATGCAGTGTGTGGTCTGAGCACTGACAGACTGACCCCCCCAGTTGACTGTAGTTGATTTATTGTGACTCTGCTATTTAGATTCATTAATTTGCATGACATTGCATCAATTGATGTACAAAACAGTTTGTGAAATGGTCGAGATGGAAATCTCTAAAAATAAACTAAACTAACGCCCCAAAGTGGTGGTGAAAATAAAGTTTTAAATTGATCTTGGCAAAGGTCTACACCAGGGGTGTCCAAAGTCGGTCCTGGAGGCCGGTTTCCAGCACAGTTTGGGGATTTCCCTGATCAAGCACACCTGGTACAACTCACCTGTTAATTGCCAGGTTCAGGGATTGTGTTTGAGGAAGGGAACTACCCAACTCTGCAGGACACCGGCCTCCAGGACCGACTTTGGACACCCCTGGTCTACACTATGTACAGAATTATTTCAGGGCCTCATGTGTTTAGTAACTGAGCAGAACATTTAACACCAGCTACTGGCTGTCTCTACATCTGGCAAATGTGCTGCACAGGAAGCTGTTAGACGTTACTAAAAAAATTACTCTTTTGTGGTCAATACAAACAAATATGTATGATGGGAAATTCCCTTTGTCTTTTTTAACTTCTTAAACCATGCCTTTAACAGTCTCGACTCAGTTTATGTTGCTTAGTGATTTTAATACTTAATCTTTGACCATGGTAGTGTAACGTTTAGGGAGTCCCCCTTTGGATTGGAATGTCACCCATTCAAATACCAAAGCAGTAAAGGTACCACTGAGGTTCTCTTGAGCAAGGTACCATCCCCAAGCATTGCTCTCTGGGTGTTGCCCCTGTCAGCTGCCCACTGCTCCTACACAATTGGGTCAAATGTTGAGGTTACATTTCGTTGTGGTGCAATGTGTACTGAGGTGCATTCACAATGACAAATAATCACATACTTCACTAAGTATTTCTGTAGTGATGGAACATCTTGTCAGTTTGCTGCAAGAGTGCCAGTTTAACTGGACTGTATTAAAAGCATGCTTCAAAATATATGACGACCTCAGGATTATTTGCTGAACAAGTTCTAATAAACAAGAACAGATTGTACATCGGTGAGATGTGTCATATAATGAAGTATTAACTGTTTTGGTTTAAAAATAAAACTGTATTTAATTCCTTTCATTTACTGTCTTTCCATAGATTATCAGTAAGCCATTTGGCTTTCCAGATGTTCATGAATTTGTCATGTCTAAAGAGGACTTTGAACGAAAACAGAAAAACAAGGAGGAGATTTATTCCGGCATCATCCGTAACAGAAAGGTAAAATTGAGTAACTTCTCAAAATAACCTTGTGTTTTATTATAATATATCTGCGTCTTGTTAACCTTTGGCCCCCTTCTAATGTAGAGCTGTATTAACTCTTTCTTGCCATTCTCTTTGCGCACACACAGCCTGGTGACTGTTCTCATGTGAAATTGGAAGGAGAGTGTTTCTTGCGGTCACTCATTCAGGAAGAAGACGGCAAGGACAGTTTCACTGCTATAGTCATAAGTGGAATCCAGCCAGAACATGTTACCTACCTCAAACAGGACTTCATCTTGTGGACTAGAGAGCTAGCGTGAGTGTCTAGTGTGAATATATGTATCCACTGCATATGATCCAGTCATTATATGCAACACCTTTGATAACTCATTTCAAAATATTAATTTATTTCTTGTTTCTATTTAAGGCACATTTATCATTACTATGTCCATGGCATCCATGGGAATGAAACAAAAAGGCAAAGAAGTGATGAGTCCAAATCAAACATCGACATTCAGGTATGTTAGAGTAGAAGTGTAAGAAGAAATTAGATCTATTACAGATCCTAAAGAACTTGACTGAAAGTAAATGGTTTTTTTTGGTCAGTATTAGATTTTGATAACATTTGATAACATAGCTAACGTATTCTTGCGTGTTTCAGTGTTTGTAAAGGTTTTTCATCTAAATGGTCTTCCTGTGGATTTTTTAAATCATTAAAATAATTCAGATCTGTAACATCACAGCACAGTCTTTTCTGCTTCTCTCTCTCGCTCTCTCTCTCTCTCTCTCTCTCTCTCTCTCTAGATCTCTCTGACAGAAAAATCTCCTCGCTTGCCAAAACTTCTAAACCTGAGACAAGTGGATAATGACATGCAGACTCTTTATATAAACTCCAGTGTAGCAGAGTTTGAGTTTAAAGCCAGTAAAGGAGGAGACGCCAAAGTAGAGGGATTACTACGATATCATCCCTTCCTGTATGACAGAGAAACGTACCCAGAGGACCCATATGCCTTAACACCAGGTATCTGGTCTTCTAGGAGAATATATACTTATTCCAGCTTTACATTTACCAGTGGAGGACTAGACTTTTGGCTTGTACACAAACAATACATACACTACTCTTGTCTATGTAATATGCACATCTACAAGCTTATGCTTAAACACTGTTACATTTCACAACATAGGACTTTATCAGTGTCAGTACACATGGATTCTACCATAACACATGGCACCACTCATAACTAATGTTAACGCCTTTTGAGTTATCAGATAAAATGCGGTTTTCCCACACATCCTTTGAATAATAATAATTTTTCTGAAAGGCTGTTTTGCCTGTACATGTCTTATATACAGGTGCTGGTCATACAATTAAAATACTGTGAAAAAAGTTAAATATTTCTTGACATTAACTTTCAGAAAGTGAAAGCCATATATTATATAGATTCATTACACATGGAGTGAAATATGTCAAGCCTTTATTTCTTGGAATTTCAAAGATTAGACATAATAAAACCCTAAATTCACTGTCTCTGAAAATTAGAATATCACATAAGATAAATAAAGAAAAATGATATTTTTAAACAGAAATGTCAGGCTTCTGAAAAGTATGTTCTTTCCTATGCACTCAGTACTTGGTTGTTCCTCTTTTTGAATGAATTACTGTATCAATGCTGCATGAGATGGAGGTGATCAGCCTGTGGCACTGCTGAAGTGTAATGGAAGCCCAGATTGCTTTGTTCTCAGACTTCAGGTCGTTTGCATTGTTGGGTCTGGTGTCTCATCTTCCTCTTGATAATAGTCCATAGATTCTTTATGGGGTTCAGGTCAGACGAGTTTGCTGGCCAATCAAGCACAGTAACACCCTGGTCGTTGAACCAGCTTTTTGTACCTTTGGCAGTGTGGGCAGGTTCCAAGTACAGCTGGAAAATGAAATCAGCATCTCCATAAAGCTTGTAAGCAGAAGGAAGCATGAAGTTGTCTGAGATTTCCTGGTAGATGCTGCGTTGACTGTGGACTTTAGGAAACACACCAGCAGATCACATGGCCCCTAAATCATGACTGACGAAATTTCGAAATTTCAACATGGATTCTGTGCTTCTCCACTCTTTCTCCAGACTCTGGGACCTTGATTTCCAAAATTTGCATTCATCTGAAAAGAGGACTTTGGACCACTAAGCAACAGTCCAGTTATTTCTTTAGCCCAGGTACTGTAAGACGCTTCTGACATTGTCTATGGATCAGGATGCGCTGACTCCAGCCTCAGTCCACTCCTTGTGAAGCTCCCTCATATTCTTGAAGGAATTTTGTTTTGCAATCCTCTCAAGGCTGTCGTTCTCCCTGTTGCTAGTGAACTTTTTCCTTCCACACTTGTTCCTTCCACTCAAATTTCTATGAATATGCTTGGATACAGCTCTGTGAACAACCAGCTTCTTTAGCAATGACCTTTTGTGGCTTACCCTCCTTGTGGAGGTTGTCCATGACTGTCTTCTGGACATCTGTCAAGTCAGCAGTCTTCCCCATGATTGTGTAGCCTCCTGACCCAGACTGAGACCATTTAAATGCTCAGGAGACCTTTACAGGTATTTTGAGGTAATTAGCTGATTAGGATGTGACATCATGACACAATATTAAAATTTTCTGAGAATGTGAATTTTGGGTTTTATTAAATGTAAGCCATAATCATCAAAATTCCAAGAAATACAATACAATTTTTCATGATATTCTAATTTTACGACCAGCACCTCTATAGTGTAGATATTTTGATTATTTTAAA
Organism: Lepidarchus adonis; assembly: GCA_037576955.1. NCBI lineage: Eukaryota > Metazoa > Chordata > Actinopteri > Characiformes > Lepidarchidae > Lepidarchus > Lepidarchus adonis. The sequence goes on from JBBIGC010034395.1 coordinate 31,181, forward strand.
AAATTTACATTTAAGCAATCTCAATGGCATATTTCTAATGTTCCTTATGCAGTCATAGCATTAATAATGGCTTGTACTTTGATTTGTAATTCCGTCTTTCTCTCTCTCTTGCTCTCGCTTTCTCTCTCTCTCTCTCTCTCTCTCTCTCTCTCTCTCTCTGTTGTGTGTTGTTGCAGCAGCTACAGAGAGTGATGATGAAGACTGTTTAGTTTTACAAGCTGAGGGACGAGGAAAGAGACCCATCTTTGAGTGCTTTTGGAATGGGCGATTAATCCCTTATTCTTCTGTCAATGAGTAATTACTCATTTACATAAAGTCCTTTAAATCTTACACGTGAAAAAAACGGAATGCATTGTTCATGATTTTAAATGAATTGTTTCTTAACAATACTATACTGTATGTTGACAGTTTCTTATTGCTGTACTTTTACTTCAGTCCTTTATTATAACAAAAGCTGTGTGTATGTGTGTGTTTGTTTGTTTCAGGTTTGAGTGGTGTGCAAGACCAAAGAAAGCATGTACAGTACCATTAGAATGTTACAACAGGATTTCGGGCGTTCTCTTTACTAATGACTGTTTTCAAGTCAGCACCAATAAACTCACATTCATGGACCTGGAACTACAGCTGCGGGACAAAGAAACAATCTTTACCAGAGTTCTCAACAGTCAGGTAATACAGATACAATACATGTGACCTCTACTCAATGTACCTCTGAGTGAGATCAAAGCTCTCCACCTCTTCACTGCTGCCCCTAAGAATCTGATGTGCACCAAGAAGATGTAACCTAGATGGGAAGTTTAGTAGACTCTTGGACACATTGTTTTATTAAAAAAAATTTTTTTTCAAGATTCAAGACGCTTTATTTGTCACATACTAGGTTATACAAGTATGACCAGCAGTGAAATGTAACCCAGTGTGCTCTGTGGACCATACAGAGTACAAATAGGAAGATAGAAGTAGATAGAAATAGAGATCAGTAAAAAATAGAGATCAATAAAACTAAACTAAAGAAAAAACAAATATATATATATATATATAATGTATATATGAATATATATGTATATATACATATGTACACATTTATACACACCTTTTATACACTATGTATTTGCTGAATTGTGGGAGGGGGATTATTTACATAAAGTGTCTTGTGTTAAAGTGCAAAACAACTTGTATTGTCCGATGTGCAAATGTAAAAACTTAATAAAATTATAGGTGTAGGGCTTGGAGTGTGTTGAAAGTGTCCCGTGTTATAGCAGTGTGTGTGTGTTATGTATTGCCCTGGTTTAGGAGTCTGATGGCCTGTGGGAAAAAGCTCTTTAGTCTCTCAGTTTTGGTTCTGATGCTGCAGAACCGTCTCCCTGATCTCAGCAAGCAGAACAGGTTATTGTTGGGGTGTGTGAGATCTTTGATGATCTTGGTCGCTCTGGATCTGCATCTGCAATAATTAACTGTTGCCAACTGATGCTGTGTCCCAAACAAGCTGCTCTTGTGCTCTCTGGTCAGTCTGTCATATTCTGATGACAAACTGTGATTGCCACAACAGCATTTTGTCAGCATTTTGGTTAACTTTGATATTTGGGAGCACTGTTTGCATCCAGTTTCTTCTAAAAATGTTGGGGAAGGTCCAGAGTCAACACGGAGGTACTAATGACTTATGACTGTTAACAGTTGGAACAGGCAAACAATGAAAACATGCTTTAAAGCATGCTGAATGTATCAACTAGGTGATCTGAATACGTAGTGTAAGAAAAGGGTACAATTTGACTATAATTATATATTTCATAATCATATCCCTTAATGAGATTTTCATTAATCACTTTTTGCCCCACCCCCACAAGCATCCACAAAATTTACATTGCTGTCCTGAACTCATTTGAACTGCAGGTTATTGGTCAACCTGCGCATAAGTTGCCAAGAAGTTGCCAATCCCTGCTCCAGCTTTTTCAATTCTGTGGATGTAGATCACATTGCCCACCTTTTGGAGTTATATTTGGTTTTTTTGGTTTTAGGTTTGTTCCACTTTTATCAGTAAAAAACACGATATAAAGAAAGAAAGGATACACACAATTGACAAGACACATGTACACGTACATACGTTATACAATATAGTGTTCTTTTTTAAATGTGGTCCAGAAACGAAAAGCTGTATCAGCACTTTAAATGATTAATTGTTTTTTGTTCCCTTTAATTTGTCTTTAATTGGTCTTTCATTTTTTACTTGCAGGAACAAAGAGTGAAGATCACTCGAGAGTTTACTTCTTGGTTGAAAGACTGCCATGAACGATATGACAAGCAGGTTTGTGGGTGATGCCCTTTATACTAGTCTGTGTAACTGCATTAGGCAGGGTTAGACCAGATCTCAGTTTTCATCCTTTTATCTTTTTTTTCATTAAAAAATAAAATAATATTAAACACACAAGTGCTATTCCAGATTGCATGGAACTTGTCTTCATTTTGTTTTTTATGGCAGGTGAAGTTCTACAGTTTCCAGGGTACAACAACTCGCACAGATGTTTCAACTAAGCGTTTGCAGTCACCATGGGCTCGGTTCAAAGCCATCCAGTGGGATGGTAAAATCTATAAGACTGGACAACAAGTGAGTGAGGATGTAATGTAAACACAAGCACATGCTTTAGTAATGACACATGTTCTAAATGCATGCCATTGTTAAATTTGTTTCTAATTTGAACTGAATTTTTATCATTCTGTAAATTTGTACATGTGTACATTGGGCCATGTGAGATCCTGTTTCAAAATACAGTGGCATCATATGTTATAAATGACTACTCATTTTTTCTTGATTCTCTACATTATTGTGAAAATTGAAGCTGTCAGAATAAAATTCAGAAGTGCCCACTGCAATCATAGTTAAGATAAGCAGCTTTATGAAGGTCCAAATCAATGACCTAGTAGTGATTTCACACACAATGGCTAAATTATAGAGGGGAATATGCCTTTACTACTTAGAACCAGTTATAACTAGGAAACGGCATTGCTTTCAATAAAGCAGGCGCTCTGTGCATTGTCTCTGTGCATTGGTGTATTAATCCTGGGATATATTGATATAATGGATTCTAAGAAAAAGTAATCATGCATTATGAGTAATGAATAATAATACACATTCTAGAACTAGGTATACATAGCAGAAAACATAACCACACTTTTTTTCTGGTTAATTTGGAGTATGTGCTTTTTTGTATGATTATTCATTGACTGTGTAATATGTCATGCACAGTATTTATTATTTTTGGTTGGACTTTGAATCAAAGTATTTTCAAGAAGGTGAATTGATTTTCTTGTTGACAAAAGCCTCTCTTTCCATTATTTTGATTTTTGCTGAACTAAACTTGCCACAGTCTGGGTGAGTTTAATTTTTAGGGATGACCAAAAGTACACAATTTTAAAGAAAAAGTGGAGATCTGAATTTTAACCAGAGACGAAACAAAAGCGTTTATTAATGGAAAAAAAAATGTTTGTCTTGTTATTATGATTGTTGGTAGAGCAAATTGTAATTTAAAATACATTTAATTAATTGAACGGACCTATGTCATTTAGATCTGGCGCTTACCACAGTTAAGTGTTCTGCTTATTTTTGCATCTTTTATCAAACATTTAAAAAAGTGACCATTTAATATTTAATCTATACATTTTATATAATGTTTATACAACCAAAGGAGGGAAATTTCATTTTACAGCTGTAATCCTTATTTGATAAAGCATTTAAGATGTGCAAACACCTGTTTATGCTTTATCTGCATTAAATAATAAAAGTAATGCTTAAAGAGTCTCTCTTCCTTTTTCAGGTGAAGTCAGTGAAAACTCAACCTATTTTGTTTGGCTCCATAGTTCAATTTCTGCTCTATGGAGACCATGATGGAGAGGTCTATGCTACAGGGGGACATGTCCAGATTACCCTGGTACTTCACATATGTTTGTGTCTGTCTGTTTGTCTGTATGTGTGCTTGTAGGTTGCTCATGAAAACCAGTTTTTTCAGCTGTTTAATGTGCTGTGGAAAAGTATTTGTGTGTTTGGTCGCATTTTAATTATGATCTTCATATAAAACTTAAAGTCGAACAAAGAAAACTTGAGAAAACAAATACAATAAAAATGGTGATTTAATTTTTGAAGGAAACTGAACTTGTGAAAAAGTAATTATCCCCTGGTTACTGAGTCAACCAATTAAAATCTAGTTAGTAAGTGGGATCATGTTAACAATATTTACCCAGTCTTGATTGGTGTCAGCCCTGAGCCTGGAACTTCAGCAAATCTAGAGAATCATCTGCAAATGGAAAAATCTTGGAACAGTTGTAACTATAAAAGTTTTTTTTTCAAAAATCACAGACAAGCGCCTTCCAACAAATCACAAATGTAACACCTAGGTTAAGGCAGGCCTCTCTTGCTTGAGGAGTAAAACGTGGAACTTTGTAGAAGACTGATCATGTTATGTCCTGCATAAAGTTAACTCAGCATTCCACAATGAGAAGCTCACACCTACAGTTTAAAATGGGGTTGGGTTATTATGGTGTGAGCTTGTTTGCTGCTTTAGGGTCTGAGCAACTTGCTATATGATTTCTGCTCCCTGCCAGAAAGTCCTGCAGGTGATCTTCCAGTCATTAAGTTATGCAGGACCTTTGAAAGGCAGCTTATGCTTCAGTGTCTGCAACTGGGTTGAATTCTGCAAGGGTGTGTTTGCCAATTTATCCACATATGTATGACAGATTGATCTCCAGTTTTAGGAAGAATTTGGTTGCAGTTTTTTCTGCTAAAAGTGATGCAAACAGCTACACATAGGGGTCAGTTATTTTTTCATGAATAATTCGGGTGATTATAGACATAAGGAAAATGCAATTAATGGTCAGATATATTACTAATTGTAACCATTGTGTACCACAAAATATTATATGTATTGTATGTATGTGTTAAAGCATGACAAAAAACTTGTACTATCTAAGATTGCCGATAAAACGAGCTTTTTAACATGAATAATTTGCAAAATATCCGCATGGTTTATAAGTGTTTAAAAACAGCTATCATGTATAATGCACACATTTGTTGCTGCAGATGCTGAGTGCCTTGCTAGTGTAATACTGCTAGAGTAACTTTTTGCTCTGTGGTAGAATTTAAAGTAGGTGCGTTTTTTGTCCACAGGAACCAAAGGAACTGTATAATGAGGTTAAAACCATCCCCATATCTAAGATTGACAGACTGGCTACACCTGCTTCCATCAAGAAAAGCATTGATGATGAACTAGCCAAGTAAGTAATTGTACTTACAGGGTATAGTTAAAAGTTTATTTACAGTGAACAAGATTATGTGATATAATGAGGATTTGATGAAAATGTCAAGTTTTTAAGGTAATAACAGCATTAACTAAGGTACCCAACTGGTAAGAAATTGTGACTTTCAAATGGCATGAATACTTTTAGCCATTAAAATATATATGAAATCATATAAACTTTTTTCTTCTTCTATTAAGCAGTGAGTGAACACTTTCTTTTCTAAAAAGATTAAATTACCAAAGACAAAAACACTGATGTCAAATATGCTAGCAATTGCTGACTTGATTTACAGTATGTTTTCCAATAGTAGCCCCGGCGTTTATTCAAAAAATTATTCGGGTGCCCCATCTTTTAACAGAGACAGGTGTTTGTTAAAGACGGGCTATTATTCTACTTGCAGACGGAATGGTAAAGGTATTTACGTCCACGAAATGTCAAGCAGCTTCTTCACATTTATTTTGACAGAAGATAAAACATCACGACTAAAATCATCTCTCTGTCTGTTCGGCGATGACGCTTGTCTGTAATGCTGCTGTTATTGTGGGAGTGGTTTAGCACTGAATGCAGTGATGAGGTTAAACAGAGTTTCAAAATCAAATACATATTTGTTCTCTGCCTTTATTGTTAGCTAGATTTGAAAATTATTTCCTTTTGCTGTAATCCACTGCTGTTGTAACACATTGCTATTGGAGGGTCACACATGTTTGATCAGCTACATTTTAGCTTGAGTAAACTTTCAAACATCAAACTGCTCTGTGCACAAATATATTAAGTGCAAACTTTTTCATTTACAGCTGTCACCTCATTACATGCATTTTGTACGAGCAAAAATAAAGGGTTTTGGGTTAGCAGATAATGCTTTTGGTCAAGGTTGTTTGACCAGTCACGGCTAGAGAAATTTGCCATTTACTTAACATTTGTCCTGATTTTGCTTAAATTGCAAACCATTGCTTCCCTTAACATAACTGCCCATCATATATATCCATATGGTTACTAGTTTAGGAAAATTAAAAGGTTAAGATAGAAAGCTTGCTTCAGCTTTTCAGAATGTCCTAGGTTAGTGTTCTCCACTACTTTTTCCCCTTGTCTCGTGGGCACTTATGAAATTTAATAGCAGTTTCTTAATTCTTTTTCAATGGAATTATACCAGTTTATGACATTGTTTATTTTTTGGTGTTGAGCTGCACCCATGTAATGTGAAGTGCAGCCATATGATACAAAATGCATTGCAGTTCTAACAGAATCAGAATATCTGTTTGTCAAATATCTCTGAGATATGGCATTTTATATTAAATACTTCATTTGATGAAGTATGATGAGAAGGATAAGTGACTTGGAAAATGAATGAATGAAAAATTATACATACACTGCTTTAAGGTCTACAGAACCTATTACCTGGGGTTTCTTTTAACATAATTAAGCATTTAGTAATATTTAAATGGTAAAATTAGTCAGAATTCCTAACTTTTATTGCTGATTCTGATTTAAGACCAGTAGTGCATTACTAATATCACATTTCCTGGTAACATTAAAGGCAGAGGGTCCTCCACTTACGTTGTACTCGACATACAGAATTTTGTGGTTACGTTGCTGTCAAAGGTAGAACTTTGGTGTCCTGCTAGTGGTCATGTGTCCCAAAATGTGTTGGTATCTTACTAATTATTCAATTTCTACCTAAAATGAAAGTTCAGTAACCGACTTTGTCTGGTTCCTGACTGGCATTTGACACATTAAATAAAAAGTTAATCTATAAATGCACTTGTTTGAAGTAAAGCTGAGAGTTAGTAGATTGGGGCTAACATTTTCTGTGTACTTCATGTGTACTACATTTGAACATTAGTTTTCTGAGACACTTGTCCTAATTAGGGTTGCAGAGGCTGCTGAAGTCTATCCTGACACTCATACAGTGAAAAATGGAAAACACATTGGACAAGTCCATTGTTGTTAAAATAATTTACCTAGCAAATGTATTAAGTATGAAAGCCTTTTTTTTAGTGTGAGAATATTTTGTCAGTAATGCTTCTTGAGAATGGATAATTAGTTTCATTCTTTCTTTCTGTCTCATAGGCTTCCTGAAAAATTGAGGGTTATATGGCCAGAGAAGAACCCATGGAATGATAATGCTGTTCGTGCTGCTGGCACACCCATGGGTACACATGCAAACTCTGATGTACACTTTTTGCAGAAAGTTGTCAGTGTTTCATGCACCAAACAAACCAGACACTGTCACTGTTCAGATTCATAATTTAAATTACCTACACAATTGTATTGTTTTCTGTCCTACTTTAGGTCCAATTCAAGTGGAGATTTTGAGTAAGAAAGGAGAATCAATGTCACGGTTGCCAGTTGCCAGCATTAACGCCAAGAAACTCCTCATCGAGCTCAAAGTCATCTGGCACTGTAATTTAATTTGTTTTTTAGTTTTGTAAATTGTAAATGCTCTGTACTTTTGTATGTCTTTGTGTATTGATTGTAGTTATTCTTTACTTTTAGCTCCTACGGGCGATGTTCAAACCAACTCTCACATTGCCATGCACTCCTCCAAGTGGTTGTACTGGTTCAAAGTAATGGGTAAAGACAACAACACAATACGACACACACATGCCATCACCTGATAGTAGTGAATTTACTTTGGTTGGTTTTTACAGGAATGTTATGAACTCTTCCACAGATTTTATTAGTTTCTTGTTTATCTTTCTAAAAGCAGTTTACGTATTGCATGCAAAAATGTATTGAAAAACCTAATGTGTGTGTGTGTGTTCCAGAAAACTTGAACAAGTTGGGAAAGTACACACTTCATTTGCAAACTGTTTTGAGTGACAGTGACTCAGCTAGTGAATGGGCTGGTAAAAGGCTGCCTAACTATGCACTCAACTTCACTATCAAAGGTAGCACACACATTTGACTTCTAAGTTTCAGTACCCATTATATCGGTGTTTTACTCATGTGTTTTTAGCTAATTTAGGGTATATTTACTGTCTTTGGCAGAGTGACACTGTAAACTTGTCTAAATATTTTTAAATTCTTTCAAATTGTATTTATTAATTATATAGAACACATCTTTTCAGTTGACACCACAAATTATTTATTCGAATGTATACTCTCATTGCTGCTATGGTTAAAAAGTAATTAAAACCCATTAGTACTGTACTTCAATATGTTATGGTAACAGATTGCCTTAAATTAATCATAATGAGGACCACAAACTCTGAAAATATTATGTTATTAATGGACATCTGAGATGGAAAATTATGTAGGTACAATTATTTCTGAGCTTTACTGTATGCACTTTGACTGATAAAAGTAGTGTGAATATCATATGTATAACTTTAAAGCAGGAACTGGGCTGCTCCATAAATTCAAACAGTTGGCTTTTTAAAACAGTATTACCAATTGCAGCAGATCTAAAATTTTACTTGATATTAACTGGTAAAATAGAAATTATTTTAAAAATTGTGTCAATTACAATAAACTGCTAAGAATAATGGGAGGCTCAGCATTCCAACTAGCTTTCTCAGAGCATGTCAAATGTAAATTTCATTCAGGTGTCAGTCAATGTTTCGTGGACAGTTTGTTTTTCATAAAACTGCAAATGGTCCTTTACTAAATAAAATATTACTATGAAGCCGAAAAATAAGTTTTCTCACGCGAACCTATTAAAGAATTTTAGCATTTCATGTTTATAATTCTTTTTGGGGATGGGGTATGTACGCATTCTAGATTCAGATTCAGGTTTCCTGCTTTTTTCACTGATTTATTTATTGGGTTTACTCTGGGGATTATTACATTTTAATAGTTAGTTATTTTGTTCCTTTTCCTTCTCTCTTTCAGAAAGCACTGCATCAGTCTTTGTGTTGGGTGTTGTTCCATCATCTGTTCAAGTGGGTGTGCCCTTTACTATACCTCTGGAATTTAGGGATGAGTTTGGCCACCCAACTCAGCCCCTCTTCAACGTCAAACCCAAAGTAGAGTGCAGGTAAGTCGCGGACAAAATGCACATTACTTTATATTTTACCCAAACCATGCACGGACCCCACTTTTTTCGTGCAGTAAGAGGCCACAAGGTGGCACACTATCCTTTGTTGTTACCATTAATCTGATTTACAGGAAGACTAGGTAACGTTGTCTACAATTAAATTAAACGTCTACATTTAAAATGTATTTTTTGTCAGATAACTGTATATTTAACAATACTATTACAAAATAAATGTATAAAAATTATCATAACTAAGTATTCAGAACAGATGACTAGATGACCGTTGACAAGCTCTTTAAGTTACCAAATTATTATTTATTTTCTAGATGCTGTTTAAGGTTTTCTCTTGTACAATGAAAATATTTAACTTAATTGCTCTCTTATTTCTCTCCCTCATTTGAACTTGTGTGCATACGCATGTAAATGAAAGTTCAATTAAGCTAAGTTATGAGCAGACCACTTCAAATGGGACTTCATTAGTCATTCAAGATCTGATTGTCCAGGGTAAAGTAAACAACCATGACGAAAAGGTTAGTGTGTGCCATTGTACCAAGTGTAGTGTGTTATAGTAATACCATTTTTAGTTTTTATGCTATGCATTCATTATTATTGAATCTAAACGTCATTAAGCTGTGAAGTCATTGCTGCATGAGTCTAGAATTTAATTGGATGTTTTAATGTTCATTAAGTTCCTGATATTTCATCTGCACATGCTTTTGACAGATGCACAATGTGAAAGTAATGGTCCCAGGCCTCAGACAAGACTCGACTTTCCAAATTAGAGTGTGCCCAGGTATGAGTAAACATGCACTGAAAGACGGTGTAAATGATCAGATGTGAACCGAACACCACTATAAAATAAATTAAAATTGGTATTTTTTGTCTGTATTTCTATTGTTCTTACTTTTTGATAAAAGTAATAAAACCCTGAACTACTGCCGAAGATCGTTGCTTCTTCTTTTTATGTTTTTTTCTAAAAACTTTGACTTGTTAGTGTTTTATTAATGCTTTTACAAAAAAAATTCAATTCATTTCAACCAGGTCCTCCACATCAACTGGTGGTTATGCCTGAAGATGAAGTCTCTATCGAGAATGGATCACCAGCATTATTCAAAGTGGAAGTGCAAGATGAGTTTCAGAATGTGACAACACACTCCAAACTAATTGTCCGGTGCCAGGTAACCTCATGCAAATCAATAATTCATTGGCGCACACTTTTTCGAACCAGAATTTCTAATATATAAATTTGATTTTTGAATTAAATTGCTGAACGTGCAGAAAGTGAGATGGAAAAAAAAAAATCTATCTGTTTTTTTGGGCCTGGAAAATGCCATTATGTTCACATATATTATTATTATTATTGTTGTTATGCATTAACTGCGTTAAATGACATTAACTGTGATTTTGAAAAATCTTTGTTTTTTTTTCTGATAAAAACAATTATTCAGTACTTTAGTCATATTTAAAGTTTAAGATTCCATTAACTCAAGTAAAAGGGCACATTTGTGGAGTCTCACTGCACTGCAATTATTCTGTGACATTTTATGTATTAAGGGTTTGACAGGGCATGCTAGACTTCAAGTATGCTTTAAATATAATCATAGAAAAGTTATAAACTTTATATATAGACTTCATAAAAGTTTTTGTTCTGTGTAAAATGTACATTAAAACATAATGTGATGGTTTTCAAATCATGTAAAAACATATTCAGTTTAAATTGAGCAAATACTACATTTAAAATGTTGAAACTGAGAAATTGTATTCATTTTTTGAAACTTCCTGTCTCTGTCTTTGTTTTATTTTCAGTTAAATGCTGGATTCTCCTTTTGGAGAAAAATTTGAGTAACTGTTTATTTATTAACTGTTTTTAGACCTAATGGATGCAGTTTATATAATGACATGTCAGATCATCATTTCACAATTAAGCTTATTATAAAGGTGTGTGTGTGTGTGTGTGTGTGTTTTATATAGGTGCTAGGAGCCCCTGATTTACCAGTCGATACCGTTGACTGCAGTAATACTGGCACTGGTGTACTGCTGGCAAAACCAATAAGACTAAAGAATGTCAGCAAAGAGCAAGTTCTCACTGCGAAGTTTGGCATTCCTGTAAGGCATCATCTCCGTCTCTTTATTTCATTATTTATATCTATTATCATTGTTTTTATTTTGTTCACAAATCTATTAAATGATAAATTGTTATTAAGTTACTCATGCAATAGTTTTCCCCTGTATTCATTGCATTAATTGTATCATATTGCTTAATACACTTTACTTGGGTTGGCTTGATTAGCTTAATTATCTGTGTTTCTGGAGAAAATATTTTAAGTTATATAATATAAGTTTTTAATTTTTAAATTCAGTTTGCATGCAGACTATTTGCATTCACACTGAATACTGACAGCTCTGCAGATAACCTTTGTACATAGCTAATGTAGATAACTATGTGCAGCATGTGAAATGTGACCTATTTGATGATTAAATATGCAATTTAAATGTGATCTTTGTTAGTCTGTTTTGTTTTTTTTTAAATTCACAGAACCAAAAGGGAATAGTTTGTGTGGAGCGGACTCTGCGTGTCTTGCCAAGCACACATGTCTTCCGTGTAGAGGTGTACAGACAGGAGGAGGATTCAGATGATGTCATGGGGATTCAGCATATGGAGCGAATTGACTGGACAGCAGGAGACACTCTTGGAAGTCTCCACTTTAGACTGTATGATGAAGGGGGCCGACTGGTACCTCTAACACAGAAACTTGCACATAACATAAAGGTAGTTATTTGTTAAATTTATTTAAGAAGAAACTGGTATGGCTAAACAAAATGTTATATAACTACTTTAAAGAAACCAGAAATAAAAAAAAACTCTGTCTTCATAAAACACTCACAGACAATACAGCACACATAACTGAATACTATCTTCCATTTAAAATTGGAAGCACATTACAATATAATAAAATAATGAAAATAATACCTAATATAATGGAAAGTTATTAAAATATTTATTTGGATTTTGGAATGTAAAAATTAAATGTGATAATTGCTTTGAAATGTAAATACAATTTTTAAATGTTCAAACTTAATAGTCTTCCTGGAAGGCTCAGTATATTGTTGTTATTTTTAAAATACTCATAAGATAAACAGAATAATAAAAAAAAGAGATTTCATTGTTCAGGTAATCATTTTATGACAACAAATCTATCATTCAGAAATGTAAGCACCCACCCCATATATGAAACCTTGCATTGTGTGGGTACATGTGTGTGTGCATGTGTTTTTTAGGTAAACTGGACTGCGGATGTGAAAATTGCAGAATTATCAAAGGGAATACTACCAACAGTGTCTGTTTCCACAAAAGCACAGGGAGAGCACTTCTATCAGGTGGCATTTCAGGATCAGCACACGGTCGATACGTCCTTTATCATTGTGTAAGATTGATAACTTGCACACATGCTTAATAAGCTAAAATCAAATCATTTACAGCACATTTTAAACTCACTTTATACTGTGGCACACAGCACTACTTTTCATGAACGTTTTCTCTATGTATATTTAGCCCACGACCAGATGAACCGGAGCGGCTGAGGGTCACCATTAGTGAAACGACTGTTAAAATGGGAGAAAGTCTTTCAGGAAAGATTTGTAAGTTCAAACTGATAATCCAGGATAATATAAGTACTTTACATTAAGTGGAATACAAAGTGCAATGAACTTGCGTACTTTATTCATTATACTTCAGTCTCCATTCAAACTTAATCTGATGCACTTAGGGATTTTAATTATTTTAATGTGTAGATGTTTTTTCAGCGTTTGTTATTTAACCTCACTATTTTTCTGCTTTAGATGTTGACGTGATTGATCAGTATGGTAATAAGACAGAAACACTGAATGCTGAGAGCATGAAGGCAGTCAGTGTGTCTGGAAATGACCTTGATGTGTCAGCCCTTAATGTTGAATGGCAGGTAAGAATATGCTTCTTACAATCCTGTATCTTTTAGGTTGCTCTGCATGTTGCACTTATTTCTAATGATATGTTTGTGTGTATATAGGCCAGCACCAGGACTGTGTTAGTGAGAGGTGTACGCTTTGCACCAGGCTTTCCTGGCCCAAGGGAGCTCTGTTTTAAGTACCAGGAATTTGAAGAGTTTGTCCGACTGAAAGTCACTGCTGGACAACCGGCGAAAATCACTCTGCTGGATGCTCCAGAAATGGTAACCGATGCGCAGGATTAACATGCAAACTGCGATCTGAGAATCAATTTGATTATTGTTGTATTTGTATAGTAAACATTTCAAAAACTTCACCTAAGTAATATATATTTGCATATAACATTCTATAAGTTATGAATTACAATACATAATTTATCAAGGTAAGATTTCCCTATTGGTTATTTGCATTATCCAGTTTGCCAAATACCCACTTCCATAACACTAAATGGTTCAGTAGTAGTCTGTGAGTCTTACATTACTGAAGTTCAGCGTATTCCAAAAGCTTGTTTTTTCTATTATCAGAATTCAGTAATCCACTGAAAAAGTTTTGGGCTAAAGATTCTCAGCCATTATTGTTTTGAAATATTTACAAAAATGTGTCTGCCTTTTTAGTCAATATCCTTGTGCTGGTTTTAATAATGGTGAGACTTATTTAAGCTTCTAATAAATTAAATCCAGTGATGTTTGCAGAACAGTTAAACCCACAGATTTACGTTTTGTTCATGTGTTTATTTGCAGCCTGTACATGTGTTAAATGGACATGGTTTGGACACTCCGTTCCTGTTACAGTTATGTGACGAATGGGGAAACCCTGTTCCAGATCAGCGAGTGATCATAGCAATCAAAACTCTTTCACAGCATCTCAAGGTATCACTGAAGCCCATTTCATTCATTTTAAACCCGTCGCATCAACCGTTCTCCAGCAAACACCATAACAACATTTGGTTAAATCCATGTGACTGAAAGGGAGGTCTTGAACAGAGTGAGGCTCCGGCTTCATACTAGAGTTGATCTCAGATCCAGACCTTTTTTCTAATAGCTGGTCCTGGACTTTGTAAAGACTTAACTGATGAACATTAAATAATAAAACTCTGGATCAAAACCTGGATCCCAGGCCTCCGAACCTGGGCACCACTGAAGTACCTTTGAACAAGGTACTGTTCCCACTTAACTGCTCCATGGGTACTTCTCATAGCTGCCAGCTGCTCCACATGGCACGTGTGATGGGTTAAATACAGAGGTTACATTTCGTTGTGGTGCGTTGTGTGATGGGGTGTTCATAATGACACATAGTCACTTTCAATCAAACACGGCTGTTTTTTTGGGGTTTAAAAGGTTAACATTAATGCTGTGGGACGCGTGTGTGTGTGTGTGTGTGTGTGCGTGTGCGTGTGCGTGTGCGTGTGTGTGTGTGTGTGTGTGTGTGTGTGTGTGTG